>PVJH01009048.1:0-81444 GCA_004026705.1 Nesogale talazaci | reverse complement strand
ATTACCACAATGCAGTGGTCATCCTCCAATTCCTGTTAACGATTATGACACCAATAACCATCCCTTGGCCCTGTACTCTTTAACCGGGTTCTAGTCTTTGCTGCAATGGCCACACAGAACTCACAGACACTCACAAACATAAGCTTTATCTGGCAGGCTAACAGGTCACAAAATGTACTGGATACAGTGCTTTGGTCCATAGCACATCCCCTCAACAATCTCAGTAGTGCTGGCAGGCATGTCTTTCTCAGGTCCCTGGCCTTGCAGGCAGGTGGTTCTTTATCCTCTGCCTCATTCTGTGGACCAGGAAACCTGCCCTGCACTCGCTCTCACAGTCTAGGTGCTGCTACTCTGCTCTGTCTCATGGTCTCAGTGGGGCACCTCTGGTGCCTCTGACATTCCAGGCAGGGATCTTGCTCCTCCGGTGACTCATCTTTCTTGATAGAATTCCCATCTAGTTCTCTCTGTTCTGGCATCTAAGATGCCTCCCGTTTTGACCCAGTGGTATGATAAAACTGACTCATCTCCTTAGAGTCCTGTTTACTTTATTTGCTTACTTTTCTCATCCAGTCCTTTATTAGGAGTTACATAGATTATGAGTAGAAGAGCAATGACAAAGAATTTCACTCCATTGCACATGATAGCTAGGTTTCATGTCAACTTCTCTAGGGCAGGAATATGAGAGGTTTGACATTCAAAACCTAGTAGTCCCCTATTTTGTCAACTAACACAGCATGATCATCTCCGTGACAGTATTTTCTATGAGCAGCTAATCCATTATAAAAAGATTAGAGGCAGAGGCAACCTCCTTAATCAGGTGACAGCCTGGATGTAATCCAGAGAAAAGAAGTTGACTCAGGGGAATGGTCTGCTTCTCACCTAAGCGGAAAAGTGGAAAAGTCTGCCTTCTTTCTGTGTTCTGCTTCTGGTTCTGCAAGCTCTGGCTCTTTGGATTGGAGCCAATGGCCTGCCAAGTCTGCCAATACTAAAGGGAATCAGAAGCCTGCCATCTGGCTTCCGACCATGGATTTATTTGTCTCTGCAGCCATGGCCTACCTTCTTCCTGATAATTTGGGGCTCATCAGCCCCCTCCGACATGTGAGCCACCGTCTAGTGCCTGGCTTGCAGACTTGAAGCATTCCTGACCTCAGTCTTGGCCATTTCTCCGAGTATGTGAGGTTTATTCTTGACATAAAAATCTCCCTCTCCATCTCCTCTTCCTTTTCCCTCACTTAAGCTATAGGGTGAGTGGAATGAGATTAGTAAAGCTTCTCTATTCCTTAGACATTGATTTAAGAACAAAGCTATCTTCTGCCTACTTTAAGGATTAGTGTTTGAAAAAACGGTGCTGTTGTAATAAACCCTACTGTATTGGGACTCGCTACCTTAAAATCTCACTATGCTAGGCCAGTTAATTAAACTCTTCAAACTTCAGTGTTTAAAGTGAAATAAAAAATGCAGCAAAAATTTTACTGCTATATGGATCTTTGGTGGTATAGTGGTGACTGGCAGCCTCAGGGTTGACAGTTCAAAACCAACAGCAACTCGACAGAGAAAGACTGGGCTTTCTATTTCCATAAACACTTACAGTCTCAGAAATCCACTGGGGGTGCTCTGAGTCAACACTGCCGCAGTGGCAGTGAGTGATCCCAGTGTCACAGACTGAAGTGTGTGTGGCAGCTAGGGAATCTCCTGTCAACTTATGAAGGGGCGGAGTCTAGCCTGTCACTCAGGTCTCAGTTTAATGACCTCATTAGGAGATGTGACACAAATAGCTCATGTATATAATGCATCATAACTTCTATACTTGTAGATGTAATCCCATGGGAGAATAAAGTTGTTCTGTTGTGTTCATGAAACCATGTCAGTGTAGGGTCTAACTTTATTAGCTCATTACCTTTTGAAATACAAAAGGTTATGTTAGCCACAAAAGAAAGCAGACCAGTGTGAAGACCAACGCTATTGGAAAATGACAGGTAAATCGGTGTGCAAACCCAGGGACTGCAAAGATGATTAGCTAGATAAAATATGAATTTTCTCCCAGAACTGACAGAGCAAGGAAAAAGGAGAGAGAGAGAATGAGAGAGAGAGAGAGAGAGAGAGTCTTCCATTAGTCTCAGTAACCTGAACTCAAACTTTGAGCTTCCTAAGTGACCAGAGTGGCTGTGTGTGTAGAGTGCAGAGCTGATAACTACTAGGTGGGCACAGGTGCAGTGGGCACGGGCTGTTAGCGGCAAGTTCAGCAGTCTCAACTAGCAGCAGCACTGTTAGAGAAAGAGGAGATGTTCTATTTTTGTAAAGAGCTGTAGTCTCAAAACATCACAGGAACAGTTCTACCCCATCCTTCAGGGTCCCTCTGAGTTGGCATCAATTCAATGACAGTGAAGTTTTGCTTTTTGGAGTTGCTCTGTGGGTGAAAAACAAATCTATCTGTTCCTATAAAGATGTACAATCTCGGAAACCTGATGGGCGGGTCTATTCTGTCCTACTGGGTCATCATGAGCTGTCATCGACCACGGTGGCTTTTGGAAACTATGAGAAAATATATCAATATTCTTTAATATCATCTATCTGTGGTATTTCTTGTGTGTGCACATATGTGCAGCATTTCTATTAAAACAAGAATTACAAGAACTGAACCGCTTCTAGAGTAGTTACAGTGAAGTGAGTTTACCCCCATACGATTCCTGTCAAAGTACTTGGCACATAGACTGTTATTTCAAACAGGGTAGAGTTTCTCCGACTTTGGTCTCACTCTCAAGCTCCCTGCTAACATCCAGATCTTGTCAAGGACTAATCGAATTTGATCACTGTGAGCATCTCTTTTCTACCTGTTCTCAATTCTCATGCTCTTCTCTCACCAAAGCCCCTTTCCCTAGTCCATTCTTACCTTCTCCCTTTAGCCACAGCTCAGCAACACTGCTCCGATTTCACAGACTTGAGCTCGCGACTGACGCGGACTTCCGGTGACTCTGGGTCACAGTGATTAATAGCTGCCGTTTGTCCTACCCACTGGTTCTTCCCCGTTTCTGCACCACGAGCCCCTTTTGGCGGTCTGGTAAAGATGACAAGCCTCTTCTCAGGACCAATCAAAATGTATAAAAAGGTGAGTTTTAAAGGCAGTCACTATACTGGGATGTAATCATTCATGTCCGCAGTTGGCGCACATGGTTAAATACTTGTCTACCTGGAAGGATGTGGTTCAAACACACCCAGTGGCAGTTCATGTGATAGATAGGTGACTATCTGCCTCCAAAAAGACACGATTTTAAAAACTCAATGGAATAGTTCTCATCTGAAAACATTGGGCCACCATTACTCAGTCAACTTGATAGTCACTCTCAGCATAGATATTCATTTTTTAAAAAATATATAATATAGCTGTCTCCTTATTAACACATTGCATCAAGTGATCTGCAATATACCTAATAAATCTCATAACTTTGGTGCTGTGATGAACATATGTTCGAGATATCTAGAAGCACTGTAATGTGACATGAAAATATCTTTTACCTATTTCCCTGCACACACACAACTCCACCCCCCCACCCCAGAGATGACTGTGGTTTGTCATTTACATGTATAATTTTAAATTATGCTCTATTTCAGCTGCAGTTTAGTGAAAAATCTTTCTCCCCATCAATGATTATAAATTCTTGAGATTCATAAATCTATTGAAAATTACATGAATCCCACATTATGAGTTTCAAATTGTTTTGGCCCTTGCCTGTGCCCTTACTCAGGGGTGCATACGTAATTTGCTTTCACCTACTCCCCTAAAGGTTGATGGTTTGAACCCACCTAGTGGTTCCATTATGAAAAACAACCAAGGACATCTTCCATCAAGAGTAAAGCCAAAGAGTATGAAGAATTTTGTGCTCCAGGTTGATAATCAATGAGACTCTCTACCATAAATTAATGAGGAAGTCTCTAAGGGGATCTAAAGGCCGGTTTAAAAAAACCACAGATCTGGGAATGGATTTGGGACTCTCACTAAATCCTAGCTCCAATTTAAGAACAATTAACTCTCATATCATGGCCCTGCCCCATACTTGCCCTCAGGAATAGAGCACAGAAGATACAGGTTCTATAGCGATATATAATTTTTAAAAAAGTAAGTGGTTCCCAGCTATCAGATAGAATACTTGGGGTAGGTAAATCATTTCATGTCAGCTTGATAAATGAGAGTGGAGTCTAGGCTGCCAATCAGGTCACAGTCTGATGGCACCTCCTTATGGGTGTGGCCTTCTTATGAGGATTCTGGACAGTTTCTCTGCTTCACCTTCCTGTGGAAGGGACAATTAGAGAGCTAGATGAACCATGTGGAGACCCATGCTCGCCCTCATATGTTTCCCCTGCTACTGGATCCACAGGACTTTTCACACCCAGCTTGTGATCTTCCTGCATTCGGCCACAGTTCATGCTCTGTAGTCAGTCTGAAGAGGAATTTCTTATAAACTACCACTGAATCTATGGGTTAATATCAGATTTATTGATTTAATCTGGTTTGTCTGGTATGTTTTCTCAATATACAAATCCTCTTTTATATAAAGCTCTTTCTTAACCATACATAAGTGTCTCTGGATTTGTTTCTCTAGTCAACCCAGCCTAACACAATAATCTCTAGGGTCATAAATGCTTGTTTCCAAACAAGCAGCCATCTAAGTGCGATATCAACTACTTTCACAGGAAAGAAATACAAATCAAGGATTGCAAATCATATAATCATATAATTCAAATCATATAATTCAAGACCAAAGGAAGGAATCACATCGGAACCTATATTGAGGTTCTGGTAACAGAAGGGTATGGATGAAAATAAAATGCATCCCAAAATGTATTTGTCAAGTGTAGACAGGAAATAAGCCTCCAGTGATTTCCCTTATCCATAATGGAGGAAGAAAATAAGACTGGTGACCAGAGTGTATTGGAGAGATGACTGTCGGAGATGAAAATGATAAACATGATTTGAATGGTTAAGACTGTCACTTGATCCTCCCTCTGATACATGTTGGGGCTAATCTGACTTTTAACATTTTCTCTGTGTGTGTGTGTGTGTGTGTGTGTGTGTTGCATATCGAAGTTTATCTCTGGTATATTTTGTCACTGTGGGCCTAGTGCTTGGATTTTTGTTATATGTTTCTCTGTTTTCCAGTATATGAAAGCAAGGTCGATGAACCTAGAGACAATTGTATAATACTGCTTGATATACTTGAACTATGGAATGATATATATGTATTAATTCCTAGCAAAAAAAATGTTTTTGAAAAAAAACAACAAAATGAAATCAGAGGGAAAAGGGAGAGAAGAACTTTGTATATTGAAAATGACTATTTTTATTAAAAAATAGCCTAGAAAATCCATGGAGCAATTCTCTGTGTTGCACAGTATAATAATCATGAGTCAGAATTGACTCAATGGGGACAGTGCTTTGTTTTTCCATTTGACCTAGCCCAGCACAGAGAAGGGACAACCTGCAGAAGCTCATGAAGCCAGTGTGGTAGTTACATAACCTGGTGTCAATTTGGAACTTGAGAGAATTAAGAGTGAAAGGGTGGAGTCTAATATGTTTATCGGATCATAACCAATGAGGTCTTTGTATGGGCATGGCCTTCTCCTGAGGATTCTGGGAACTCTTGAATTTCCTCCTTGGAAACACTCTCATCCTGGCTTACTCCCTTCAAGACACTGCTGAGGAGAGAGCACATGACGTTCCCTGAGGCAGTATGCATTTGGGAGCAGAAGCAACCACATGAAGACCACCTTCCAGCACTGTGATGCTTACAATACCACTGTGCTCACAAGACGTCCACCCACTGGCCTGCAATCCTGCTGCATTTGACATCATAGCATATGTGTCATTCGTCTGAAGAGGACTTTATCCATTGGTATCGGACATATGGGCTAATAGCGAACTTATTGATCAGAACAGGACGGGAATGGTTTCTCAATATTCAATTGTTGTTGTATGGAAACCTCTTTCTTATACACATATGAGTATCTATGAATTTGTTTCTCTAGTCTACCCAGATTAGCACAGCCAGCATCCCAGTCAGTTCATTCTAGTCTCTATTCGGTGTGGTGTTTTTGGTAGTGGTTAGGGTGCAGGTGTTTGTCTTGGCATCCGTACTTTGCAGGTGACTATATCATCTCTGCAGTCCTGGGGGCCTAGTGGTTACAGGTGGGGTTGCGATCCACATGGCCGGCAGTGCTAAACCACCAGCAGCTCCGCTGGCGTAGAAGACAGGGCTTCTACTCCCCTCAACACTTACAGTTTGGAAAACCCACGAGGGGGTTCATCATGAGTCAGCATTGACTCGATGGCAGTGATTTGGGTTTGGCTTACATCATCATCTCTTGACACAAGCCTGGAGTCCCTAGGCTTCAGGAGTCACAGCAACCTGTATTTCTTGGGAAGCCTTGCCTTCCCCCTGTGTTCTCTCATCACTCTGCTCAGCACGTCTTCTTCCCCCAGAATTCTGCTAGGATTGTCACCTGTGTTTGAGGCTTTATTGTTATCTGACTGCTGTATTAGCAACCGCTTAGAGAATTTTGCCTTGTTTTATGACTACATTTTAGAAATCTAAGCAGCAGATGTCAGTGGAGATTATTGTCACCTCAACAGAGTCGCCTTGAATTTATCAAAGCTTGTAAGTGATAGTCTTTGATTCATGTAGAGATGAAGCATGGCTTTCTAAAGGGAAAAATGAGCCATTGGCAAGAGAGGCATGGAAGCTCCTCTCCTGCCTCTGGTGGTTTCCAACCCCTCCCACAGTACAGAGGTTGGCAATCAGGGCATCATAGAGCTTGCCTTTGACAGACTCTTTAAAGAAGTCTCTTCATCATAAATCCCACCAACGGTGGTGGCAGAGATCAGGTCAAGAAACTTTGGTCCAAAGTTGGAACTTCCTAAGAAACTGAGCTTCAGACCTGCTCTCTCACAGAATGGGCAGCACTGTTTCTTAAAATGCTGCCAGGCTTGGTTTGAGCATACAAAGATAAGAAGGCAAAGCATGCCACCACGACCAAAGACTTTGGGAGTCATTTGTACAGCATCTTCATGTCACAGAAGGCGAAACAGAATCCAGGAAAGGGTCATGAGAGTCACCAAGGACACATGTTTATTAGCAGAAGAGACAAAAAGAACTCAGGTGTTCAGAGTCCCCATGAGACTGTGGGGCCTCTCTGGCCAGGAGCAAATGTTTACCTTCACAAGTTCAGCTCTCTTTGAAAGATATGATCAACAGGGTGAGTTCATGGGTACCTGCTGTATACACACACACACACCACCATACCCATGGTGATAAAATAACAAACTGAATATGGCCTTGAATTTCCTCCTTAATAATATATTTCCTGTACAAGTAAACATATATATGTACATTTCAGAATTTGATAAGGTTATGGAAAAAACTGTATAAAGTTACTTGTGTATGTTTAAAAGGGTTATGTCTTCCTGCTTATAAAGATAAACAGAGTATTTATATCACTCACATATGGCCGCACAGATAACTTTGTAGACATATAAGACAGAAACTATTTATCAGGGAACACATGTACATGCAGGCATATCATTTGGTATTATTATATCTCTATGGTAAGTTCATCAGGGTTGCCCAGGTATAATAGCATATGATATGTATGTGCTATTTGTATAGACCTTTATGTGTAGCTATCCATGAGCAAGCTGGATATGTATCTCCCACATATATACAGATATGTTGCTGTTGTCATGCAGTGCCACCAGGTGTGTTCTGGCTTCGAGTGGCCTGGGGGGCAGCGGAAGAAACATCAAAAGAGAATACCTCCTGGTCCTGCTCCATAGCCACAACTGTTCTTCTGGTGGAGCCCTTGCTGCAGCTCCCATGTCAGTCTGTCTTATCCAGGGCCTGCCTTCCTTCTCACTGACCTCAACCTGACCAAGGACACTGTCCTCCTCGAAGGTCCGGGACCCACCAGGACAACACCTGAAATAGGATATTTTGCCATTCTTGCATCTATGGAACAAACTGCCTGTCCTTCTTCTAAGACAAATTTGTTAGTTCTTTATACACACACACACACACAACAAACAAAAAAAGCTCAACATACACACTTAGATTTGTTTATTTATTAAAATACTCAAACACATAAGTACACACAATATACTTAACAGAAACTCCCTGCCACCTAGACAACAACGGTGCATAAGTCTACCTTACGGGGCCAGGGAGAACTGTCCCTGTGGGTTTCCACCACTGTACCTCTTTACAGGAGCAGAACGCTTCCTCTTTCTCTCAAAGGGGAGCTGCTGGTTTGAAACCGCTGGTCTTGCAGTTAACAGCCTAAGGCATACCACCAAGAGGGCTCGGACACGTAATGTGCACGTTCTATTTTTAAACAATTATATCTGTGCATGCATATAATTTTTAAAAATCTGTATTTGTTCATCTGGCTTCTTTTTTTTATACTATTGTTACATTTCACTGAACAAACCCTTTTTGATGATCCTCTGGGTTGAGATTATTTACTGACATGCCTGCACACAGCTTCCTTTAAACAACATCCTCTGCTGCAGTGCTGACTGCACAATAGAATGGCATTCCAATACCACAAGTGTTCAGATCCACCCAGGGGATGGAGCAAAGAGGTTGGAGCCAAGGCTGACAATCAGCTCAGAATACTGGGATCATTCAGTCAAACAACACCTCTGCAAATGTGACTTTACATCTCCTCCCATCAAGTAATCAGTCCAATTTTACTCCCTTTGGATCTCTTCAGTGTGCTGGCTCTAAACCAAAGCCTTGTGTACTTCTGGTATTGCTCACAGACCCCTAATATAATCCTAAAAGCATAACCTTAGGCTAGCATGAGGAGAAATCATATGGTAAAGGGAAGAGTTTCCCCAACTGAGTGCATCTTAGATGAGCCTAGCCCAGTTAACTCTGGATCTAACTGTAGTCATGTGAATGGGCCCAGTCAGGGTCAATTATCTGACTCGCATTCGTAGAAATTCCCTCCTGATTGCACACTAGTGAATTGCAAAAAACATGAATGTGTATTGCTGTTCACCACTGAGCTTTTGCATTCTTTTTATGAATTAGCATTGTCTCGCTACATACCTGATGCCAATTTAGGGTCCAAAGGATTGATGTAAGAACCCAATAGGTCCTCATCTCAGCCCTGTGCTCCAGTGCAAGTCACTTTATTTTTCTGAGCCTTAGTTTTATTCTTTGAAAAATAGGGATTCTAAGAGTAACATGTGTAGATTGTTGGTTCCTAATAGGAAGCTTGAATTATTCTTTCCCTGCCTCTATGTGGGAGTCCTTACCTGGATTCTCACAGCACCGACCTTGAAAAGAAACTATCTCTAGTGAGACCAGTAAACTGTCACACTGGAAGTCTGAGCACCTCTTCTTTAATCCCAAATTGTAAAACCACCAGCTAATTTAAAACAGGTCCCTGAGGACAGCAGACATGCCCATGACCATAATGACAGCAACCTTGGGCAGCTTCTTATCCCATCAGAATGGAAGAACCTGACCACCATTGTGTATGCTAAGGACTTCCCCTCAGAGTCTCGGTAATGGTTAGCTGCTGCAGACTTGCTTGTGGACCACCCAGCAGCCTTCACAGATGCACTTGGCTGCTTAATTAGGAACATGAAATGATGGGAGCATGATGTTCCAGCAGCTTGGACTTGCTGGCTGCCCTGACTTTGCCTCCTTGGTTGGGTCTCTCCACAGGGGAGGAGACATCTTTGATCTACAAAGCCCGTGTCCACTTTGATCTTGGTCACCTTAGAGGTCAATCTTGCAGCAGCTGGCCCTGCCACCATGTCAGTCACTTGTGCCCTGAGACAGACTTGTTTAATGTTTCCAGATGGAGAAAAACTGAGGGAGAGAAAAGGACAGATTCAGACTGCTTCTGTTGTGGAGCACAAACACAATTCTAAAGAGATCTAAGATGCTGCAAACATTTTGCTTTGTCCTTCAGATCCCACTTTTTCTTTTTTTTTTTTTTTAAATGTATCTCTATCTTACCAGGCACCAGGCAGTGTTACACACATTGCCTCCACCAAACCAGTCTAGATTGAACTCCAAATATTTCTAGCTGAACAGCTGTGGGCATATCATTTACATTTTATAAACCTCAATGCTCTCCTCCAGGGAATAGCATAAATGTCCAATAATGTATGTATATTATCCCGTGTTTGAATGCATAATTCTCATCACAGCTGCCTAATCGGGATCTTCGCTGACTTTTTCAATACAGAAGATACAGAGACATGAGGGCTCACAAGGAATAAGAGCTGAAGCCCGGATTTGAGCCCACGTTTGCTGGCCTTCAAATACCTGCCTGTTTCCGCTCTGGAGCTCTGCCTGCTGCGAGCCAAGCGCACTGATCTGTGGGCTGTTTGGGTTGTTGTGGACTCTTCCTCTGACTAGATCCGTCTATGAAGCCCTTGAGTGAATGAATGTTATTGTGAGGTGCCTGTGGGTCAGTTCCCAGTCACAGGGACCTGAGGCACCACACAAGGCAACACCCCTGGGTGCTGCATCGTCCCCCCAGCTGTTTTTATGCTCAAACCCTTTGTTGCAACCACCATTTCATCAAGGGTCTTCCTCTTTCTTCTCATAACCTCCACTTAGCACTAAGCACGACATCTCTTTCTGGAGACTTTCCAAGCATGATGGCCTTGTCCAGGAACTCATCTCTCTTGAGCATCCAGAATCCATGACACAAGGCTTGACATAATCCCTTCTATGCTTCTTCCATGATGGATTTGTTGTTGTTTTCTGGCAGTCAATAACATCCTCAATACTGTTCACAACACATTAATTCAAATGCATGGATGCTTCCTCCAGTGCCCTTACACAACACCCAGCTTTCATAGGGTGATAAGGTGACTAAAAATGCCCTAGCTTGAGTCAGATCATCCTTGCTCCTTCAACACTTTGTAGCAGTCTGGTGCAGCAGATTTTTCCAGTAAAATAATTTGATTTATTTCTTGACCGCTGCTTCCATGAGCATTGTGATTGTGATTGTGAATCCAGGCGGGATGAAATATTCGACCACTTTGATCTTTTCTCCATTTATTCTAGTGTTAACCATTGGTTTAGTGAGAATTTTAGTTTTCTTTACATTGAGTCGCAATCCACACTGAAGGCTACAGTCTTTGATCGTCATCAGCAAATGCTGCAAGACTTCCTTGATTTCACCAAAAAGGTGTCTCTTCTGTGTATTCACAACCTTGTCAAAAAGCCTTCTTCTGATCCTGATACTGCATACTTTTTCATACAGCCCAGTATTTTTGGATTTGCTCAGCATGCAGATTGAATAAATATGGTGAGATGAATCCAACCGTGATTTTAACTGAGAGGATGTTTCCTTGTTCTGTGTAAACAACTGCCTCTCGAGGCAAACATCCTAACCGAGGCGCTGTGGCGTCAATTCCTGCTCACAGTAACCCTATTCCACACAGTGGAACTGCCTCTGGGACTCTCTGAGATTGTGCCTCTTCGTGGGTGCCACAAACCTCACTTTCCCCTGTAGAGCAGCTCGTGCTTTCAAACTGCTTGCCATGAGGTTAAGCAGTCCATCGCATAACCTATTACTACCAAGGCTCCCTGAGGACGAAATAGACCCCTCAAAGGAAATTTAGCATCCATGGTAAACGTTCCTCTGAAGACTTTTCTAAGCGTGCTAGTATTGTCTAACTAATCATTTCTTTAGTCATGGGTTTTTGAAGCTATTCCATTTTGAATAGAAAGTATCCGATACATTTTTAAATACTATTTCTCCCCAATGACAGATTCCTAGTTTAAATGTTCACTGATGACCCAAGAGCACCATCTACTCATTTACCACAAACTCCATTTCTGACAACAAAATGGTCTGCTCTGTCCCTTTCACCCATCGATCTCTTTGGTCTGTAAAGATGATATCGAACAGTTTTTCCTGCTTCTATCGGCTTGTTCAGTGACTCTCTTCAGCAACATGCTTTTAATTACCTGGGAAGCATGTTAGCAATGCACATACCAGAGCCCCACCCGAGAGACGCTGTAGGTCTAGCTAGGGTGAGGCTCAGAACTTCCCCGTTTTAGCAGACTCCCCAAGGAACTGCTGAGGCAGGTGGTCTCAGGACCTCACCAAGAGCAATGCTAGGCTATGGGCTGGAAAAACAAAAAACAAAGCAAAAACAATTTTAAAAAAGAAGAAGCTCTTCAATCCTTTCCCTATTTCATAAATACTGGGTACTCGATTCTGACTCACGGGGATGAAATACAGTTACTTCTCCACCCTTGAAGGTTCACGGCTTAGTGAGTCAACAATTATAAAGCAAACAGCCATCGATGCTGTGCCAAGGACAAGAACCGGTGTGTGCTGACAGGAGCTCCACACGTACCAGGACAACCACTGCAGTGGCAGCCAGGACAGGGTCCAGTCCTAGAAGACCATTTCTGTCCCTGGGAAGCCAGGCAGTCTCGAGACAGAAGGAAGAGGATGTGCAGAGGACCCTGGAGACTGGAGAGGAACACAAGGAGAATGAGGTTGAACTGTAGGACGAGAAGCTGGGCTCCGAAGTCATGAAAACCCCTGAGAAAGTGCAATTGAGGCTGACAGTGAAGGATTTTCATCCCAACAGTAGTCTGATTCAAGAGCCGTGTTAGAAAAGTGAATGATCAGGGTCCCCCTCAAACTTCATCCCCTGGCTCTGAGTTCTTGAATATACGATAATTGTATGGACCTTTAACTGTAGCTTGCACTACTAGACAGAACCATAGTAAAGTCCATGAACTTATGTGTCTACCAGCCACCACCCCTGATTATCCAGGCAATTTTGACTCAGCAACCTTATAGGACAGGGTAGAAGAGCTTCTTAAGGCTTCTGAGACTCTAAATCAATAGTCGAGCAGATAACCTCAACTTTCAAGAATCCGATAAGGGATTTGAGCTGCCAGCTTTGTGGTTAGCAACTTAATGCTTGTCCCGCAGTGCCGGCAGTACTCCTTCATTGAGAGGATGGGCTTGAAAAATCATACGGTGAAAACCACCTTTCCTATCATGCTGGACTATAGGTATGCACAGTTAGTTCTTAAGGTTTTCATGGTTCACTAGACTCATAAAGGAGTCGGGGTTACACAGTGGGCTGCGAACGCCAAGATCAGTGGATCAGACTCGCCAGTTTCTCAATGGGAGAAAGGTGAGGTTGCTTCCTCACCCCTAGATTGACAGCTTCGGAAACCCAAGGCAACAATTCTACTTTTCCCTATAGATTTACTATGTGCCACACTCTGCTTGATGGCAGTGAGTTTTGCCTCCTACTCCTATTTCAACACATGTTAAAACAAGCAAACAAGCAAAGCCCCAGAAGTTCAAAAAGGAGAACAAGCACTTTCTAGTTGCACTGGTCATAAGTGATAGAGCCAGAATTCAATGCCATGCACCACTGTCTGGTTCCAAAGTCAATGTCCTTTCTTTGTCACTGTCCCTCAGATCCGGTTAGGTTGAGTTCTCCAGAGAAGCAGAGCCAGTGATGCTTGTGTGTGTGTGTGCACATATACACACACGTGCGTATGCAGTTGATGCCTGTGTGTATGTACAGACATGCATAAACACATATGGAAAGATATTTCTATCAAGAAATGGATCACGTAGTTGGACAAGTAGGTCTTAAGTCTGGCTTAGTTCAAATCTGTAAGTCAAAGGTAAATTGGGAGGCTTTCCTGGCTTGTGTAGTTGTGGCAGTGGATACTAGGAGCAGAAGGGCTGCAGCCTGATGGATGCAGCAGTCAATGAAGGTGAGGTCAGCCAAATGAATCCAAAGTCCACACTCTGCTGACCACTGCGCTGATTGGCAGATCACCCAACCAGAGACCAAGGGATCAGAGGGAGGATTCAGATACAATGGGAGGTGAAGGGACAAGAAAGGACTCAGCCTGCTCAGGGCCTCTTTCCTCTACCACAGGCCATACACCCAAAGAGATACATTTAGGCTGCAACTCAATTGATAGGTTGACCTCTAAACTTACCTTCTCCCAGGAATGGCTAGTTAACCTAAACTCTAACCATCATAGCACACCATCCTTCACTCCATTCTATCAAAAGGATGGGTAAACAAGTTTGGCTAACTCGTGTCCTGTAGATGAATGCATGGCCTCATGGCCTTCTACCCCTCTGTATGGTGATGACCAGTTTCTAGCCTGTGGACATCTAGAGACAGAAGTGTCTCCAAATTGTCTCCTTCACTTACTTTCTCTATAAGAAATAGAACCATTTTGCTCATTACAGTGTAATTCTTCTTCTTTGGAACCAACTCTCCTTGTTTCATCGAGTCAGGTTGACCATGATTTATGCTCCCATTTGGGTGAAATTATTCCCAAAGAGCATCCTAGTAGAGCAGGTAGCATTAAATATATGCATGCTCAGAAAATCCAGCCTTGGCGCAGACACATGGATGAAGCTAATTGCCCATAGAAATATAGTCACATGGTGACCTTTTGGACAGGTCTGTCTCCAGGCAGGTGCTCTCCTCACAGTTTAGGAGGCTAAAAGTCTGAATGCAAGTCACTGACTGACTCTAGGCATAGACTCTTTCTATATCCACTTGGATTTGTCCAGATAGACTAGAGAAACCAATACATAAACACACATATGTATATAAGGGAGTGGTTTTTCCACAAGAGGAATGGAACATTGAAAAAATATCCCAAGCTAGTTCAGTTCAAGTCCATAAGTTTGACATTAGTGTATGTGTCTGATACCAATCCATTAACCCTCTTCAGACTCATGAAGCACATGCAATGATGCCAGGACAATCACAGGCCAGTGGGTACAGAGTTTTGTGTATCCAGTGGTGGTAGAAGCATCCTAGCACTGGCAGGAGTCTCCTCATGGCTTTTCTAGTCCCAGAGGTCTGGTTCCATCAGGGTTAGCCCATGTGGCTTCTCCTCTGGCTCCTCCAGGACTCAGGATCTATCAGCATACTGCCATCTTGTCTTGTCAATAGAGCATCTCCAAGAGACTTAGTCCATAGTCTCTCACCTCCATGGAGGAAAAATTGTGAGATTTTCCACAATTCTCTGAGCAAGCCATGCCCACACAGGAGTCTCATTGGCTAGCTCCAGATTGACAGGCTACACTCTACCCCTACACTCTTAATAAAATTGCCACCACAGTACATGACTGCAACACCACTCTAGAGGAAACCCTAGTTTCAGTATCCACAGCTCCAAGTTCTTCCTTTCCTCGGCAATCTAAAAGTGGCCTCTGTCTTTCTCTCACATGTGCTTACTTGTCTCCAGGAAGGAAGTGCCAGTGGTTCAGTGAGTGAAGCGTTAGGCCTCTAACCACAAGGCCAAAGGTACAAACCCACCAATGATCCTCCAGAGGAAGATGAGGCTCCATCAAGTTGCTAAGAGTAAGCATCAACTCCATAGTGGTGGGTGATAGAGAGCCCAACCCCAGCCTCATGTGCCTCATTGCACGGCTCTCCAGTAGAACATGCTGGAGTAACTGGACTGAACCTCTACATAACTTGGATTCCAAGTTATGGATTCCAGAGCCAGGCAAAAATAGACTAATGAGAGTCCCCTCTCATTCACATTTCTAAAAGAGCTCTCGATTCACACGGCTATTGTGATGAGAATTCTTCACTGTCAGAAGAAAATTGGGTTTTTTTCCATCAGGAAAGAGTCCTGGTGGCATAGCGGGTTACCCACTGAGATGCCAACTGCAAAGACGGGGATTCAAATGTACCAGCCACTGAGCCACAGCACAGCAGCAAGAAGAAGAAGTCATCTGCTCTCATGAAAATTTAAAGTCTGGGAAACCAAAGGGCTGGTTGCACTCTGTCTTATGAGAGACCATGAGTCAGAATCGTCGCCTGGACAGTGGGTTGGTGCCTCTCAAAGGCAGAAGTGATATTCAGGAAATAGCTTCAGCCTTGTCTCCTTCCGTATGCTCATACTCCTTTGCTACCATCTTCTTGGAGCCCATCTCCTACGTTGGAGTTTCATGGTGCTACGCCCTATGCTTAGAACTCTGGGACATTCACCACCTGTGGGTTTCCAACTGTCTTTCATGAGCCTTTTGTCCTCCAAGCAAATATCCTTTGTTTCTCTAGAAAGCTGTGACTGCCACGATTTAATTAGAAATAATGCCTATTGTTGGTCAGACAATATTTAGGTGTTAAGCAATTAGAACATGTGATGTCATTTAAATCTCATTACATTATGCCAGGAAGCAGTTTACAGATGAGAAAACAGAGGCCAATGGATTGAATGGCTTGCTAGGGGTCACACACACAAGTAATCTATAGTCTATCTGAGATTCACATCAAAGTATGAGCTAGCCTTCATCACACCACTGCCCCACCTCATCTTGGAGGGAAACCTAGTTTCTTCAAAAGAACACCTGCGATGTTTCCTTCCCTGTGCTCATGTACTGTCACTACAGTTTCAGTCCAACCTTTGGGCTCACACTCCTACACCTGTCTCTGCAATATAAATCCTCACACCAGCTTCTGGGACACTGATAGGAATTTAAATAAACAAAAGAACATTTCTCTGCAACCAGAGGATGTGAACCTATTATAGCCCTTCATGCACCATAAGAAATATTTAGTGTAATGACAACAACAAAAACATAACAAAGATAGAAAGGATGTAGACAAGTCAAGTTAAGGGTTTGAAGTTTAAATGCTTATTAATACCATTCAGGCATGGCTGTTAAATATGACCATGAAAGAACAATAAAAAAATTCCCTTTGTCTGTACTGCCTTCGAAGGCCTTCTGTATCACAGCTGTGAAATTTCAAGAGATGGGTGAGTTCTGTATAGAAGGAATTTCAAAGATGGAATCTCTTGCAGGAATGAGGCAGTGTGGTCCCAAGGGAGTGATGCTGAGGCTTTTTGCCTAATTGAATCCTCCTGTTCATGTTCAGCCTTCCAGAATTGCTTTTGGTCCTTCTCCCTCTCAAAAATGAAAAAAAAAACCCACACTCATGCACTTAGAGTACATATTTGGTGGGATTTGTCCAGTGTTTTATAATTAGGGAATCTCTAGAAGCAGCTTTTAAATCCAGCCTCAGGCGTAAAGGCTGGCTATTTCTGCGGGTGATATAAAGCTAAGCATCTCCATAGTCTCCAGTCCCCCAACTCAAACCCGCTCAATCTTACTCATCTTTCTCAACGAAGCAATTTGCATTGTCTGAGGTACCCAGAACTTAGTGAAAAATGTCAGTTGGGGTTACATGTACTCTCTTTCACAAGGCAAACTCTGTGGGGAATGTGTGGAGACTTTCCTTCACCAGCACTTCAGTATACATTGATTTAATCAGCTTGCTTTTCTGCTAATACCTGGTTCTCAGCCACTTATTCAAGCCCTATTGCATTGCTGAAGGATTCAGGGGCAGAGAAGAGGAGATAAGAAAATCAAGAGAACAAGTTATTCTTGACAGGAAAGTGCAACAAAACAGTTACTGATGATAATTATTTCTTTGTGAATGATACCATCCTTCCACAATTTCTCTAATATTTTCCTGTCAACGAAGAAAGTGCCCACTCTGAGAAAGGGTGGGGGGTAATTGAGGAATAATGCAGAGCAAATTAAACTACAAAGCATTCCACTCTCTGTAGAGTTTGACTTTTTGTGCATAGAAGACAACGAAATGGTAGGAGTTTCATGATTGTTGGTAGGGGTTTCATCCACTTTGGAGTCCTGTAAAATGTCACTGTCAGGCATTTGATGGAGGTAAGACAGTGAGTCTTGCCCACTAGGTGAATGGCACCAACCAGTTGGCTTAGAGACATTCTTTAAAGACAGAAATTGTTTTACACCTGACATACTCATTTCAGGAAACAATACCTTACATTCTGACCTTTTGTATTCAGGGGATGCATGTGGATCCCACTGTTCTTGTCTTCATGTTTGAAAATTTGTATCTGACAATGGATATAGGTATAGATTGTTATAAGAGTTGTAAGAGCCCCCAATAAATTGATTTTTTTTTAAAAAGAAAATTTGTATCTGCATTTTCCTCTTGAGATCAATCCTCCGATAAAAGGTACTGATCATTTACAACAAAGCAACCTTCCTTCTGCAAAGTTTTAATTTCCCTGAAGAACTTTGACTTTTTTCAACCTTCTCTTTGTCTAATTAATAAAGTTCATCTTCAAGGTGAGTAGGTTTTATGGATAACATCTTGATAGAAAAAGCTGTATTAAAAGAATATAGAGTTGAGATAAAATAGGTCCAGGGAGAGAAAAAAGAAATAGTATAAGAACATAATCATTGATGAAAGCCTGTGGAACGAGGTGTCTGTTCAAGTGATAGATCGCATGGTTTTGAATTACAACATTTTATGGAGAGAATGTGGCTAACTAATGGAAAATGATCAGACTCATTATGTAATTATAATGATAATACTAAAAATGAACATGAATTTGAAGTTTCAAAAATAAATAGCGTTCTCTCCATTGTCTACCCGAATAGGAAAACTAACCACTTACAATATTAGGTAAGGATCATTATAGCGAGATGCTGCACATTGCAATGATTAACATAGAGTGTTCTATTAGCACTAGCGTCGGGAATACAGCACAGCAATCAAATTTTATTTTGGCACAGATCCACCCTGGGGCTACACTGGTAATGTCAAAGGCCATTCTATTTTGGAGGGATGCTTCGGTCATCATTGCTATTTTGGCATAGATTTCTTGAAGCCTGTGAACAGTTTCCTTTAGGAATGTTTGTATATATTTGGTTAATACTTCCACATATGCTACAACCCATTTAAGTCCAATGGGAAAGGTGAATACTGCCACTAAATAATGAAGTCAACAACACTTCAATTGAGACCACTGAGCTCTTAAGATGGGTATATAAACCAATAAGGTCGCTTCACTTAAAATGTGCCCTTGAAACTATCTTAGACTCAGAGAACCTGTTCCACTGTGGGTTGGTGGCGATCGAGGCAAAGTTGGGTCCACATAACCAAAAAGTATCATCAAAAGCTACCCAATAGATTCTGAGCATCAGAGCCAGTTGGTAATGAACCAACCTGCCAATTAAATGGTTGCAACTGCTGCATGCCTATGCAATGATTATAACTGATGCATATCTATGTCATAGATCTGGCAACCGATTATTCATTTGGATGTTTAGATTATTCCCAGCAGAAAAGATCAACCTGACTTTGCTGTTCTGCTCGGGGACTTAAACAGATGAGTTCATCTTCCAATTGTTGATATGCAGCTACAACAAAACTGTGAGTTTCGTAGATTTCTTACATGCATTTTCTAATTCATCATGTTCTCCTGTTAGGTGAGCCATACACGAAGATTTCATGTAGGACAGCATCAATGATTGAGAACTTAAAAATATATTAACTCAAAACTCCAAACCAAACACACTGCCATCGAATTGACTCCAAGTGTTTTTTTTTCTAGCATATTGTCATCTAACATATTGCCTGATTTATCATCACTAGCATGACAGAAAACACCTTGAAATCCTCCCTGGATAAAACATTTTACCTTCTCAGATTATACTTGAATGGCAGTTGCAGATCTTTCCCTTCCACTCACAAATAATTATAAAACTATGTTACTAATGACGTGGCTATTCCTTCTTGTATAGTTTGCTCCTAGTCTGACGGTCCCTCTGAAACTGTTCATGTCGAGTGATGCTGCTTGGATTTGAACATACATAGCTTCCAGCATCATAGCAGCCCACAAGTCACCACAGTATGACAAAGGTACACAAAAGTGGTAGAAAAAGCTGTCTGCTTCAGAGGAATAAGCCACGGACGATTTTATGGATGTCATCGAAATATTGTTAGATGCTGAAAAACTCATGAGTATCAGCAGAACATTGCCAAATATAGTGCCAGAAGTTGAGCCCCTCAGGTCAGAAGGCATTCAAAATAAAAATGAGGAGGAAGTACCTTCTCAAACTAGAGCTGACCATAATGGCTTAGAGCTACCAGCAACTACTAATGACCAGAACTTAGAATGGACAAAGTGAAAATCAAGGAAAGGCAATAATGAAAGGGAGCCCATAGAGTCCCTAGGAGTGAATGAGTTGAAATGGCCTGGTATTGGCCATTTTGAATCAGAAAAGCACACGGCTTAGTAAACTTGGAATTGCAACTGCAAGATCAATGATGTTATATTCATAATCAAACAGAACATTTCAAGATTGATCTTTTAGTATCATGCTGCCTAGGCCTTCCAAGGAGCTGATAGAAATTCAGGTCAGATTCTGAAAGGGACATGGACCAAAGGACATTATTGTGATCTCAGATAACTCTTAGCAGAAAGCAGAGAATACCAGAAATATATTTACTTGTGCCCCCCCCTAAAAAGACCCACCATTTTGGTAGCTAATACATATATCATATAATTCCGTAGTTCAATCACATCAAGCAGTATTGGAAAATTGCTACCACGATTAGTTTCAAAGCATTCTTAGCCTTCTTCAACTCCTTGATATTAGTTCTCTCCGTAACCCCCATGAGTCCTTATTCTACTTGCTGCCATAGTTTCATTTATCCTGGGCGAAAATTCTGAAAAAGGGGGAAAAAACATACTACCAAAATCCCAGAGGGGTCCCCTGAGATAAACATCTGAGATAAACCTCAATGTGGAAAGTAAAAGCACAGCGAGCCTGTTGAAAACCATGTGAGTTCCAACATGCATCAGAGAAGGGATTCATGACCAGGGTTTAACCAATTCAGGCTTATCATTTTTTAACTTCTTGGCCATTTAAAGGAGGTTTTGATGCCTCGAGTTGAGTATGTTGCTTTCAATAGATGACTGTGCTATAAAGAGCACCATAGCACAGTAACACAACAATAAGAGAATGCTTCGACCAAAGGGAAAATCATGACTGTCAGTCCGTGGTGCCTGCCCGCGCCCCCCCCCCCCCAATCAGTGTTGATCCACAGCAACCCTAAGGGCAACAGAACGTGAAACGACCTGGTCTTGTGTCATCCTCAGAAGAGCTCTGCAGCCCATGGTGGCAGTCACTTTGTCAATCCATCTTGTTGAGGGTCTTCTTCATTGTAGATGGCCCTCTGCTTTGCCAAGCAGGATGTGCTTCTGCAGGGATTAGTCTCTCCTGATGAGCATGCCCAACATAATGATGAGAAAAAGGTTCACCATGCTGGTTTCTGATTGTACCTTCTGGAAATCCGTAGTTCTTTCAACATTTTTCACCACAATTCAAATGCATGTATTCTTCCCCAATCTTATTTCACAGTCCTATGAGTTATTCAAGAAACTCAGTTCACCAGTTATGTCATCCAAGAACTGTGCCAGAGTTTTCCTACTGATCAAAAGCTTCATTGTCCCTATTATCCTCAGTTCTCAGGTCTAGTAAAAAGAAACAATGAAATTATAAGTACCCGGGGGAATGTTTTGTTGTTGTTGTTGTTGTTAATAAAAAACATCTATTCCGAGGACAATGTTTTGTGAAACTTAAGCTGTGTATCAGATCAGGGTCCTCTACTTAATTCTTTTAAAAAAATCAGCTTTATTGGCATATAACTCACATATCTTACAGGTCAATAGTCCAAAGATAAATATAAAAATTGTATAATCTTTACCAATATCAAGTTTAGCATTTCTTATATGCATTGCTATTAGCTCCCAATTTCCCCCACACCTCATGTTACACCCTTAAGAAAAACATCCAATTATTTTTCCATAGATTTACCTATCTTGGTTTTCATATATACAAAAATATACAGATATAATAAACTGAAATTAGTAACAACAAAATACAACAGAGGAGAAAACTCATCCAAAATAAAGTAGAAAAATATTAAAAACTAAAATAACTTTTAAATAAGCCAAATGGGAGGTCAAATGATAAGGTGGTGAATTTTAACCCAACTGCATAATGAGTGCAACAATCCACTTCTGAATGCATTCCACATGAAATAAAGTCTGTTCACATCTCCTGATCTGTGGTCAGAAGGGATACATATGAGGCATAATCCATGTGTCTTTCTTTTTCCCTTTTTTCAAAAACTGAAGCAACTTTCACATATGGCAAAAGGGACATCAAATGATAGGACATTACATTTTAACCTAACTATATTTTCACTTGATTTTACACTGTTTTCTGTCTGATAACATGGCTAGTCATATACCTTGATTATGATCGAGAGGCTTTTTTTTCCTTTTCGTATCACTGCCCTGGTGGGAGTAGGAAGCCCAGCCTTGCTGAGGAGCTGCTGCTGGATATGAACCGTCAACCCTGTGGGCCGCAGTCCTGCACACAACCATGGCACCACCAGGACTCAGAAGCTTAATCTACATGTAGACTCTGCA
This sequence comes from Nesogale talazaci, assembly GCA_004026705.1. Classification (NCBI taxonomy): domain Eukaryota; kingdom Metazoa; phylum Chordata; class Mammalia; order Afrosoricida; family Tenrecidae; genus Nesogale; species Nesogale talazaci. Next base: position 59,122 of record PVJH01009048.1, on the reverse strand, counting down.
AATGGATTTGGGGCTTCCACTGTCATCCATATAGCCTCTGAGAATCAACTGTTTACAATTTAAGGTCTGATATCACTCTCTTTTTCAGATTTGGATTATATTATTATTTATAGTACTTGGATCACACAGGTTGATGTGCTTCGTCCATGTGGATTTAGTTGACGCTTCACTTAGATGACTGATTGTTTCAAGACAAGACTTTAAGACCTCAGATGATATTCTTTCTGGTAGCTGGGAATGCTGTCGTTTCTTTCTTTTTTCTTCACTTTGCAGAAATAAGCTTCCTTTATAGCCAATATCATCATTGTGCTTTTGAATCTAATACGGGTTCCTCCAATTTCCTTTGGTCTTGGAGGTGGACATTTTAAAATGCACATGGGAGCAGGAGGGACCCAAGGCCAGCAGTGTGGAGGAGGAGGAAGTAAACTTTGGAGTGCCTGGTTCAGTCCTGAGAGAGGGGTGCAAAGTATACTCCGGGTGGATTTGGAAACCACCAGGCCCAAGGAGCAGGAGAGGCCAACTATTCCTTGTAGTGACTCTACCCTGAGAAGGGATGGGGAGTGGGGCCGGTTGTTCCCCTTGATGGACCAAAAGGTCGCAAATCTCCAAGCTCCAATTGCAGAGACAGAAGTTCCCAAAGAGTGCCGGTTGGTGGAAGCAGAGGCGTGGCTGTTATTTGGTGTACTTGTAGTAGAGGGAACACAGCTGGTCCCAGAAGAAGAGGGAGAGGATGGTGTGGGGGGCAGGCGGAAGTAGAAGGCACCTATACCCTTGTACATGCCCCCAAAAGCTTGTTTGAGCTGTCTGCAGCAGAGCATCCAGAATCCCTAGGTACATGAGATCCTTGACCGCAGTGTCTGTGGGCTGGATGTAAAGTCTTGGAGTGGCCACGTCAAAGGGTGTCATGGCCAGGACCACCAACATGCCACTCACCATGGCTGCAAGCAGAGCCATTTTCCAGCTCTGGGAAGGAAACACCTCCCATTAGTCCTGGGGAGATCTATGGTAGATGCGAAGGTGGACAGCTGGGCGGAGGAACTTACGATAACTCGGGGCAGGCCGCCCAGGGATCCGCGCCACAACTCCACCAAACCATGCTTTTGGCCAATCTGGGATAGCGTCTAAAACATGCCCTGATGCTTATACTGGTGTGCAACTGCAATTTCTGAGGCTGCCTGAGACTGTAGGCGTTTTCACCATGGAGATGGGGCTTTGCAAGTAGGCTCCCAGATCCCCAACCAGGGCCCCAGCTGCTGCACTGCAGGGAAGACTGAGGGTGCCTTCTGCTGTGCACAGGTAGCCCCCAGACTAAGCCAGCCCATATGTCAGATGTCATTCATCAAGAATTGTTAAATGAGGGCAGGAGCCAGACCCTTTCGCAAGGTGGCATGTGCATCGACTTTGCCAATGGTGTTGAAGGCATGGAAGATGTTTCAGTAATGCCACTGGTAAATGCCAGGGGCTTGCAGCTCTCTTTGCAACTGTATCCTGGTCTTTACCACGTCCAGGGGTTTGGTGAACACACACGCTCTGCAGGCTTCCAGGCCACTCAACAAGATGTCCATATCAGGGGGCGAGGAGGGGGTACCAAGAGCAGGTGGCACTGGTACTGGCTCAAGGGTGAAAAAGTCAAAATGGGCCTCAGGAAGTGGGTGGGAAGGCAGGGGGAGACCCCAGTTTCAGCAGTGAGAGATTTAGGGTCAAGGGTGTCAGGAAAATGTCAAGAGGCCAAAGATTAGCTGAAGTTTGGGGAGTCAGGGAGGAAACCACAGAGCTAGGAGATAGGGGAGCGCGAAAGAGGGGTAGAGAACACCAACACGTTAAGGAGGGAAAGATCTGGAAGAACCCTGGGACAGCAATGAGCTCTCAATCCAGGAAAGAAGTCCTGGTTCTGGCTTGAGATGAATGTCCTCCTGCAGCAGTCGGCGTCTGCAGCTGCTCCGCTGGGGGTAGCCAGCCTTTCTTTCTTTCTTTCTTTCTTTTTTTCCCCCAAATCCTCAGTGATTTCTTCCTGAAGATCAACAACAAGCAGGCTTCATCATAAGAATGAATTGTTCATAGATAGATGACAGAATTATCTACTTTGCTCTTATTGGGGGCTCTTACAACTCCCATCACGATCAATACATATGGCAATTGTATGCATACCACATTTGCACACTTGTTGCCATCATCACTCTCAAAACATCTTCCCTCCTCTTAGGCTCCCACTACCAGCTCCCCATATTTCTGCTATCTCCCCACTCTCCCTCTCCCATGAACACTTAATCATTTGCACATTGTTATTACTTTTTCATATCATACACTGTCCAATGTGTCTCCTCACCCCCATCCCTATTGTCCATACTCCAGAGAGGAGGTTATATGCAAATCTCTGCAATTGGTTCCCCTTTTCTGCTCCACCCTCCCTTTACCTTCCCAGTATCACCACTACCACCACTGGTCCTGAAGGGGTCATCTATCCTAAGTTTCCCATGTTTCCGGCTCCAGTGTACATCCCTTGGTCTAGTTGGATTTGTAAGGTAGGATTGGGATCATGAAAGTGGATGGGAGGAAGACTTTGAGAACTAGAGGAAAGTTTCATATGTCACTGTTACTACATCGTACCTTGACAGGCTCATCTCCCTGCAACCTCTCTGTAAAGGGTTGTCACTTCACCTATTGAAGGGCTTTAGATCCCCAATCTGTACTCCCCCTAATGTATAATTATATAATTTTTAGTTCTTTGATGCCTGACACGATGCTTTGGCACCTTGTAGTCACACAGACTGGTGTGCTTCTTCCACGAGGACTTTGTTGCTTCTGAGCTAAGCTTTTAAGACTCCAGACGCTACATCTTTTGATAACCAGGCACCATCCACTTTCTTCACCACACTTGTTTATGCACACATTTGTCTTCAGTGATCACGTTGGAAAAGTGAGCATCATGAAATGCCAATTTAGTAGAACAAAATGTTCTTGCACTGAGGAAGTACTTGAGTGGAGGTCTAATGCCTATCTGGTATCTTAAAATTAACCCTATAAGTATATGCAAGTTGACCTATTTCTCCATTGTCCTATATAAATACATTCACCCATGTATATGCCTTTATTTAGACTCTATAAGTGCCCTTTAATCCCCAGATCTTTCCTCTATTTCCTTTTACTTTCCACTTGTCCCGCTATCATGTTCAATCTCCATTGGGGTTTCAGTATTTTCTCTGTGTTACATTACTCTTGATAAATCCCTACTGGGTCTCTCACATCCACCTTGTCACTGATTTTGAATCACTTGCTGTTCTCTTATCCCTGGGCTGGTCAAAACCACCACCCTTCCCCCTCCTCCCCATTTTTAGCCTTTTAAATATGAAGGCCACATCATTTCAATCTCACAAATATACCTTCTATAATGAGCAACTCAGAGACTCATGAACTTTCCTTATATTGTCTGCAGGAAACACACACACATGCACACACACACACACACACACACACACACACACACACCAAAAACATAATCACTTCCATCCTTTCATAACGTGTTACATTCCTCAAAATTCACAGGGGCAGTTCTACCCGGTCCTACAGGATTATTATGATGATGTTACCTATACAGTCTGTGGCCGTCATATAATCTCGTGTCAATTTCAGGATTAGGAGTGTATGGGTGGAGTCTAGCCTGTCAATCTGGAGATAGCCAATGAGACCTCTGTGTGGGCATGGCTTTCTCCTGAGAAGTCAAGGAGATCCGGCTATATTTCCCCCTTGAAGGTCAGAGACTTATGACTCAGTCCCTTGGAGACGCTCTACTGACAAAACAGAAGGCTGACTCCCTGTGAGACATCCTACAGGAGAGGCCACATGGGCTTACCCTGATGGAACCAGACCTCTGAAGCTGGAAAAACCACACAGAGACACTTGTCAGTGTTGAGATGCTCAAGACAACACAGAGTCCCTTGCCAGCCCTGAGATGCTTCTACCATGGCTGGATACACAAGACTGCATCTCCAGGCCTATGATTGTCTTGGTATTGCTGCATGTGCTTTGTGAGTCTGAAGAGGACATATAGATTGGTATCAGACATATAGGCTAATATCAGACTTATGATCTTGAACTGGACTGGTCTGGGGTATTTTTTGATGCACATTTCCCCTTTTATATAAACCTTTCCCTTATATGTATATGCATGTCTATGAATTTTGTTTCTTTAGTCTATCCAGACTAGCACACAGCCTCTTAAAGTGCCAAGTTGAATTCCTGAAGTTTTACTAGTTTTTAGTATAGTATTATAAAGAATATCTTTCACAAAGAGGAGTCTTTGACAAGTAGAAGCTAGCATTTTGAAGTGTGCTTAACACATTCCCCAGAAGAATATATACATTGGAAAGGACAGCAAATAAAAGACTCATTAAAACTTGTTGGAAGGGAATATACTTACTCCTCTTCAACAATCCACATGTAGTCAAATTACTCATCTACTGCCTGAAGTTGATTACAACTCATAGAGATCCTGTAAGACAGAATAGGATTTCTGAGGCTATAAATATTGACAAAAGCAGTAAGCCTCATCTTTCTCCCTCAGCGTGCCTGGTAGGTTTGAAGTGCTAATTTTGCAGTTAGCAATTCACCATATAACCCATTACATCATCAAGACCCCTTGGAGTCAAATTAAAAGCTTTAAAACCTTAAATCCATCTGACATAGCTAAAAAAGGCTGAGACCATTTTTTGTACTAGCAAACCCATCAGAGAACTGAAGGTCATATTTAAATATCCCTGTCACCTGAAGCAGATAGTATCAGAGACAAGTGGTTGACATAAGACCCTGAACCACCCCTGAAAATGTACCTTTTTTTCTTTTTTAACAACCATGTCTTTACTAATGCTTTCCCAGATTGGGCGGATGTTCATGCTCATCAGTTTAAACCCTTTAATTGTGGACTATGCAGTGCCCTCCCAACTCTGTGTCACTGTAGTCTTCTATGGTTGGGTCATTTTTGATCTCCGAATACTAAATCAATAGAGGAAAAGTTAATTATTACAGAAAACCACTCTTACTAAAGTTTTCAGTGGGAAATGGCCCCCTTTTAGACCTGAACAACACCTGAGCCATAACTTAACCTTTGGTCTCAACCCAGCTCTTTCCTTAATGAAGTCACCTCCAAAGAGATAGCCAAACGGCCGCCCAAACTCACAATGTACTCTTCATAGCACAGGTCCCTGTCCACAACTACCTACTTTCCTTTTTCCTCCCTTCCTCCCTCTCTCCCTTCCTCCCTCCCTTCTCTCATCTTTGTTTCTGTGTGTTTGCCTGAGTCTCCTTTTCTTTTTCTTTCTGAAAAATCCACAGCTAGATTACTCTGTACAACATTGTTGTGTCGTGCAGTCACTTACTTATGACTATTTTAGCCTTTTCCCTCTAACTCCGACCACAGGATTGGGTGGTACCATACAAACAGGGTATGTGAAGCACTAATAAAGGAGGTGGTCAATTTGGATTGCTATTACCCTGTGTATAAGACAGTCATCTCAGAAGCAGAACAAAGAAAGAGTTTTCAAGATCTTTATAAAATAAGAGTCACTATGGCATGAAGCAGGGGCACAGCAAAAAGACCATGAGTCAGGTCAGGAGGCAACATTTCTGGCCCAGGAAGGCAGAGGCTAAGAGACCATGTGCTTGAGAGATTGAGAATCAGAGAGAAGATGCTGGCTGAGGAAAGATGCTGCTGTGAGCCAGACTGTCTGCTCCAGACTGTATGATCCTGTTTGGTAGATAATTCCCTAATAAGATCTAATTATTATGAATATTTTCTGAGTTTCTAGTGGCCATTGCAATGGATCATGGAATAAAGCAGAAAAGTAGAAAGTGGGAGAAACAGCTAGTGTCTAAAGAAGGATAGGGATGCAGACAGGTGACTTCTACCTTGTGGCAATCGATCAACTGATGTACAGTTGCATTCTCCTCTTGATGAAGCTGGAGGGGATAAGATGCATCTCCCATGCCATTTACTCAAACACGTTACTCATATTTAAAGGGAGAGTGAGAACCCAATAGTTTTTAGCTATTATAATTGCATAAGCACACAATCAGGCCCAATGTGTTCTTTTTCTAAATGCATGCAATCAGCAAATTACTTCAGAAAACTATATGTGTCAGAGGAAGAAGTGTGTAAAGGAGTCCTTGAGTGCTGCCAGAATTTTCTCCTGTTTCTGAGATCTGAAGCATTGGTGGCATAGTATTTACATGTTGCACTGTGTGGTAGTAACATAATCTGCTGTCAATTTGAGACTTAAGAGTGAAGGTGTGGAATTTAGCCTTTCAAGCAGGTTGCAGGCTGATGACCTCATTTGGTGGCTCTAAGGAGATAGATAACTCACTGGAGACAGGATACATACTCATTCCTTACAAGACATTCCTGTTGTGTTAGTCCAGTAGATTAGAGAAACAAATTCATAAGCATTCATATGTGTATATGAAAGAGTTTTGTATATAAGAGCAACTGAATATTGAGAAAAGATTCCAGTCCACTCCAGTCCAAGGTCATATCTGATTTTAGCCCATGTGTCCAATACCAATCTATAAGTTCTCGTCAGACTCACAATACATATGCAAAGACACCAGGACAATCACAGGCCAGTGGATACAGAGTCTTGTGTATCTAGTGGCAGTAGAAGCATCTCAGCGCTGACAAGGGTCTCTCCATGGCTCCTCCAGTTTCCGTGGCTCAGGGTCTTTCTGCATGCTGCCATGTGTCTTGTCAGGTGCAATGTCTCCCAGGGAATCAGCCTTGTGTCTTTTCAGTAGAGCATCTCTAAGGGACTGAGTAGTGAATCTCTCACCTCCAAAGGGCCAACATGGCCAGATTTCCCAGAATTCTCGGAAGAAAACCATACCCACACAGAGGTCTCATTGGCTATCTCCATATTGACAGGCTAGACTCCTCCCCTACCCTCTTAATCCTCAAATTGACACCAGATTAGGTGACTGCCACAGACTACCTCTTGTCAATTTGACACTTTCACATAACTCTAATCATATGCAATTATCAAAAAAAATAAAATCATATCTATACCTAACAGGATAAAACTAAAATTCATACAATTCAATATGTGCCACCCTCATTTAAAAATAGCATTCCTTAAGTGAGCAAAACAAAAAAAAATATCCTATGCCATACAATTGCAGTTAGGTAACACCCACACCTTAATCCAATAATCATAGGAATAAATATTCTCCCACCTATGAGAGCTTGTAAGCCAATCACTTTGTGCCCACTTACACCAACCTAGTGCTATGAAGAAACAATCACATTTTTCCACGTGAAGAATCTTCACTCCAGTTGCAACTTTGTGAAGTCTGCAGCCATAAGCAAAGTCAAATCAGGAAAGGCCATCCATAAAGTCTACAGCAATATGCACCAGTTCACAGGCTCAAATAGATCCTCTTCTTCTGATTGAATCCTGGTCAACTCACTGTGGGGTGTCTCACTTAACATCACCAGGGTATCCTTTGATTGCCTTCCCTTAGACTACGGCCCATCACAAATTCTCATCAAACCTATCCCACTCATGCTAGGTCATGAAATTCAGAGCAGTGAGCCCACTATCATCTTTTCTATTTCCTGTGTCAGAGACCAGACTCAACCCATCTCTTAATTGATTCATTTTCCCACTTCTACTTAACAAGTAGGTTCAGGTGGTCACCTAGCAAGCATTTCAGCCTGTCACAGGCTTCCTTTAACATTAAGACATAGAGAGGATTTTTCTTCATGGTTCCAGATTCCAGTTACTGGCACAAACCACTGGTTCAAAATTCCCAACTCCATAGATTTCCTTTTCTCCTTCAATCTGTCAATCTAGCCTTCAGGCAGAGCTCTCAGAATGCAAATATCCTAAGTACTCCAAAGCACTTGGTGGGACTAATCTCTTCACCAGATTAGGTGACTACTACACCTATTCAAAGCCACATGGAGTGATGCTGATGGAACCAGAGCCTTGGAGCTGGAGGAGCCATGCAGAGACCCCTGCCAATGCTAAGATGCTTCCACTGGCACTGGATCCGCAAGACATGCCATCCACTGGCCTGTGATCTTCTTGCATTTGGTGTCATTACATGCATTTCATAATTCTGAAGAGGAATTTATAGATTGGTATTGGACATATGGGCTAGTATCAGACTTATGGACTTTATCTGGAATGGGTTGGGATCTTTTCTCAATATTCAATTGCTATTGTCCATAAAGATCTTTCTTATACACATATGAGTATCCATGAATTTGTTTCTCTAGTCTGCCCAGACTCACACAGGCTGCTTACTACAAGACCAGCGGTTTGAAACTGCCAGCCTCAACTGGGGTGAAAGATGAGGTTTTCTACTCCCATAAAAAGTTACAGTCTCAAAAATCACAGGGGCAACTTTGTTCTGTCCTATAGAGCTCAATGATTCAGAATCAATGTGATGGCTGTGAGATTGGTGTTCTGAAGATCTCAAAATTGTGGTGCATATTAGAAAGCATTTAGTTAAATCCCCAGGTAAGTAAGATTTATCACTGAAGTAGTCATTTTTACAAAGAACATTGTAGCCAATTTTTAAGTGGTAAAATATTGGTAACCTAATAAGCCATAGAGGGTAGCACTACTTTGTGCTCTAAGATTGCTGGGAAGCAGAATTGGGTGTATCAGAATTGTGTGAACAGTACAGAGCAACTAAGAATTACTTAGAAGTGGGGTATCTAAGAAGCTTATTACACATTCAGGTCACCTGTTAGAGTGGAGATGCTATTGAAAGCAGACAGCTCTGTGATGGACATATTTTGTTGAAAATCGTGAGACCTTAGCAAAAACCAAGAGATATGAAAAGCACCATAGCAAAATGAGCCATAGATAAGAAACATCCCTAGATTTTTAATAATCATCTGGAGAATATTATCAGGATTGTAGAATCATACCTTTATAAAGCACCCCACACACACACACACACTTTTTATATTTCCCTCCCAAAGTCATTCAGTCAGATCCTATCAAGAAATAGGATTGAAGCCCGGTAGAACAGATCATTGTAGGTGACTACCCTTCCTTCCCACTTATAACTAGTTTGTTCTTTTCTTTATTTTTCTCCAGGTTTTCTCCTGATCTTTACGGACCTAAGTTCTTCCTTACTTTTGCTGCTGAAGATCTACCAATGATTAGAGAGGCTTCAAGAAGCTCATCGGAAAATTGCATGTTCTTTTCATTCCATCTTCCTAGATATTTTTTAACACACACACACACACACACACGCACACACACCACCCTGCCATATATACTTAACCACACTCTCCCCAGGATACCAAGAAATACATCATTGGATTCTGAGTGCTGTCGTAGCACAAATACCACAAATAAATGGTTCAATAAATGGGAATGAATTGTCTCATAGGTAAGGAGACAAGGAGCCCACATGGTTAAAACATCTGTCTTCTTCCAGGACAGTTTTGATCATTCTTCTGTTCCACCCCAAATTCACTGCCACTGAGTTGATTCAGAGTCACAGTGCCCCAATGGGATAGAGGAGAACTGCTTCCCAGGGTTTCTGAAGCTGTAAATTTCTATGGAAACAGATTGCTTCATGTTTCTCCCACAGAGTTACTGGAGGATTTGAACAGTTGACCTTACATTTAGCAGTCCAACCCCAAACCCACGGCACTAGCAGTTTTTTTCTGTTGTTGTACTGTTAGGCACTATCAAATTAGTTCCTACTCATCACGGCCCTGTGCACAGCACAATGAGATGCTTCTCGGTCCTGCGCCATTCTCACAACTTCCTCTGCTTGAGTCCATCATTACAACCACTGTGCCAATCCATCTTGTTGAGGGCCTTTCTCATGTTTACTGCCCTTCTACTTTGCCAAGTAAATATATGATGTTCTTCTCCAGGAATTGGACTCTCCTGACAACATGTTCAAAGCAAAGATGAGGGGTTGAGCCCCGGTGGCGTGAGTGGTTGAGTGTGGGACTGCAGCCCACAGGCTTGGCGGTTCAAATTCACCAGCAGCTCTCAGGAGCAGCGCTGGGTAGCACCTACGACTACCAGAGGCAGTGATGCCCCCCCCCCAAAAAAAAACCCAAAAAAACAAAGCAAAGATGAAATATTCTTCTGTAAGTACATGCTATATTCAATGTTCTTCACCAACAATATAATTCAAATGCATCACTTCTCTGGTCTTTCTTTGACATGTAGAGAGGTGATTGAAAATACTGAGGGTTCAGTCAAGTGCACCTTTGTCTTCAAAGTGACAGTTTGCACTCCAGCACTTTAAGGAAATCTTTTGCAGCAAAAATTCCCAAGGTAATATGCCTTTTAATTTCTTATAAGCACTTAATCCCCTCCTTTCATTTATGTCTACAAGTGTACACCTAGTACTCTGAGTCCCTTTGTCTGACCTGATTTTTCTTCCCCTTTTAGCCAAGAGTGGAGGATGACCCAAACAAGTGGCCTCCTAGACAGACTTCAATTCTCACTGGATTCCCACAGACTTCACCTCCAGCAGGGAAAAGAACACTATGAAGTCAGAAACACTCCCAGGCAGGCTGCAGACTCATCCTGCCGTTGGTGTTGCCTGCGTGTGCTCATGAGAAAGTATGGGATGGACAGGGAAAGAGATGGGCTATTTGGAGGTGATGGAGGAGAAGTTCCCGGTTCCTGAGACCTCAGTCAGGCTTTGTGACCATGAACATGTGCAGTTTTATTTGCCAAAAATCCACAACGGTAACAGTTGTCTGAAGATTCTAGTGGGTTGAAGTCACATAAAATCTCAGTTCCTGGGAAGCAAAGAAGGATCAGGAGGAAGCACAAGGTGGAGGGTATAGGGCCAGGTGGAGGTGGAGGCACATGTAGGAGGTATGCAGGTGCTGAAAGGCAGTTTGGCTGGATTCAAAGTCAAACAGAACTGATGGCAATTCTAGCTCCACATCTACTAGCTGAGTAAGCCTAGCACAAGGAAACATTTGACTGGCCTTATTACTCTAAGTCTGCTATTCGTAAGTTAGATGACAGAGCAAATCACTAATACTGTGTACTCCTTTATTTCCTCCTGGATATAATGGGTATGATACTGAGCAGCAGTATTAAAAAGATTAGAAATGATTTACATAGAGAACAGAAAAAATTATCCCAGTCCTGATTAATATTCTGGTCATTACACAGGAAATGGGGGAATCCATTTTAATTGCGTCTTCGTTTTGAATGGACATTTTGAATTGTTCTGGACAGGCCACTTTCTACAGACAATTCATCAGTGGCAGAATGAGTCCTTTGCTCCAGCAGAAGAGCGTGCTGTATTTGAGTTGGGTGTCTGAAGGGAAGCACACAGAATGTTCACCAGATGGGTGTTGTATAAATAGTATCTTTGCCATGCTGACGCTACTGCCCAACTTTCCTTACCAAGAATGAGATAGTGTCTGCATTTCTTGCTATCGCAGCCCCTCCTCCAAGTTGGCTGTGGCCCCTGGTCCTCCTTGGAAGTGCCCCTACTTGAAGGGTCCCTGAACTCCATGAGCCGGGGAGTGACTCCCTACCTGCTGCCACCTCCACAGTCTCCTCAATCCAAGAGAGCAGCAGTGGAGTTCCGGCGATAGCAGGAACCAGGTCCAAGTTTACAGGCACATCTCCATCGGGCCAAGTGTCTCTGTCTGGGACGTCACCACCCCCGCCATTCTCTTTTGATAAAACCATTGCGGGAGCGATGGTTCAGATTTCCTTTCTGTTCTGCTCTGCTGGACCCCCTCTCTTCCAATGACTTAGGGAACCTGTCTAATGCGTGAGCGGGGCATGTACACTGGGTAGAGCTCCCATCTGAGACTTGGAGAGAAGTCTACTCCTAGCAAAGATTTTGATGAATCATTCAAACTTATTTTTAACCTTATTAGATGTGCATGATCTTGAGAGCTGAATCACAGGCAGAGAAAAGGAATGAGAGGGATTGTCAAGCCAGCTTGGGTTGAAGATCTGACTTTGTCACCAGGGATTGAGCAACTTTAGACATCTATTTTTCATTCTCTGAAAGTTAATCTCTTCCTCTCCTGCCTGCCCATGAATCCATGGAGAGTTGCTGCTGGACTCACAGGCGATGGTAATAGAAATAAAAGAGAGGTTTATTCATCAGTAAAATGCCAATAGTTAACATTTAAAATTTTCCTGCTTTCCTGTGAAAAGATACTCCCTTTCCTAAGCCTAACACTGTTTTTTAGTTTCATGGGCAGGTGGTGGAGGAAAGACTTGTGAGGAGAGCTTGTGAAGGTGGAAGGAGCATGAAAGCCAAAGGCCCAGGGTAACTGGGGGCAGCTTCTAATTTCTGAGGTTTGCTCAAGTAACTCTCTCTTTTTCTCATTTTCCCCTGCTCTCTGCTCTCCCAACATTCCTCGCTGTTACACTGACTTGTTTTGAGATTCCCCTCTTTGCCAGATACTGATGCGGGTGCACGAGACCCAGTGGTGTGAAATCTCAGAGGAGTTAAGAGGGTAAAAGGGAGAAGAAGGTAGAAAGAAATTAAATCTGGTGTGTGGGGTGATGGCAGGACAAGTTCGAGATGACTCAGAAAACCCTTGAAGAGAGTGAAGGACTCTGCTCTATGTAAATCATCTCTGTGAAAATTTCCAAGAGAAATACGTACTACTGCCTCTATTTCACAGACAAGAGATCTGACACTTTGGAAGGTTGAATGACTGGCTGAAAGTCAAAACTCTAGTCTTAGTGTAGTTAGATTTGGTCCACTTGTGTTCATGAGGTGATTCTCTGCCCATTGCACTAGTCACTGCAAACATGGCTGCCTTTGAAGAAGTAGTAGGGCAGCTTTGCAAAGAAAAAGACAAGATGTTTTGCATAAAGATGATTAAAATAAAGAGACAAGACTCTTCTGATAACTCGAGTAGACACTGACTGTTGTTGGCTGCTGCTGAGATGACTTATGACAAATCCATGGGGCATGGAGTTGGACTGTTGTGATCCACAGAGTGTTGCTTGTTTTTTCAATAAACGACTTCCTGAAGTAAATCACCAGGGAAATGCTCCCAGTTTGTCTTCATCTCGAAGCTCCATGAAAAACTAGTTAGCATCTTGGCCATACTGACACTGACCAGCCAGTGACTGCTCTTGGCACATTGGCCAAACCAAACTACTCATACCTTGCATGGAAGATGAGAATTCTACCTCTGAACCACCCCACTCCCTTCAATTCATTTTTCTAGATTCTTTGTTCAGGACCACTTCCCTAATCTAAGTTTTTGCCTATGTTCTCACATCAAGATGCCTCAGGTTACTGAGATGGGTATCTTGAAACAAATTAATTCTCTTTTCTAGCCATACACATTCTAAAGATTATCAGGCCAGTGCCTAAAAGATACAAGATCCCACCTCTCTTTCTAATGCAAACTAATCTTCCCCAACTTCTCCCACAGTCACCCAACCCAATTTGAGCTCTGTTCTTACTTACCCTCAGGCCTGGTAGTGGTGGGTGCAGGAAGGATAATGAATACAAAAAAATGTAGACTGCACAGCTTACCCAGGAAAAGGATGCAAATCTGGGGAAAGTTACTGAACTCCTTAAGCTTTCATTATTTTTTGTGTTCCTGGTTGGGTTTTGTCTCTACAATGAGAACAATAGCATTGACCTCATAGGTTTGGGTATGTTTAAGGAATGAAAGCCGTAATCTCAGTGGGTTCTTTCATATCATTTCTGAATCATAGTGACACTGTATGACAGAATAGAAGTGTCCCAGGCAGATTTCTAGAGCAATAGCTTTAGAGTGACAGATTGCCAAGTCAATTCTCCTGGAGACTCACAGGGTAGATGCAAAGCTCCAACCTTTTACTTGCTAGGCAAATGCCTAACCACTGAGAGCAGGACTCATCCCTGAGCACCCTAGTGCAGTGTGATTTGTACAATGTCTATCAATGCAGAGTGATCTACAGACATTCCCTGGTCTGGTGAAGCTCTTTTCTTTAAAGGAAGAAGTGGCTCCCATGCGATTGCCTTCACATCATCTCTTTTATCAGCTCTGGCAGGTGCCCCTTGAACCCTTAAGCTCTGAAAGCAGGAAACAATTCTATCTCAGACTTGTTGGTTTGAGGTCAAGCCTGCATTTTCTCCTTCTTATTGTTCCCTATTGCAAAATACTTTTCTTTTTTTCTTTTTCTAATGAAGATTCCTTGTAGATATTAGCTGTTTGGAGCCCAAGACTACAGCACTTGGAATGAGGTTCTGTGAATCCATGCTGGGAAATGTGGGCCCAATATCAAGCAGGATCGCCTCCAGCACAGTCTAGACTGTAGACTGAGGGGAAGTGGTGGTAGCAGAGCTGCCTGAGTCATTAAGCAATTGGGCTGGGACCCAGGCATGGAGCAGGCAGCTCACAAGTTGTCAAGCGCTCTCTCCAGCTGGCAGAGACGGGTCTCGGATGATCTTTACCAAGTCAGGCTTCCGGATCCTTTTTCTTTGAATCTTCCCATTGTGTCACGTCGCAACTAGCTGAGATTTTCTCTGGGTGATTTAGACACAAGGAAGGAAACATCATTTTCTACATTCTTCATTACCCCTTCCATCTTTTTAGCTATGAGTTTATATAGGAGAAACATGCACTCTGCCCCCCCCCCCCCTTTGAAAGCTTCAGGAACAAGTCAGTGCCATTTCCTTTCAGTGTATGGATAAGTGGAAAGATGGTTAAATCAAGGAAATGCCTTAGGCTGGAGACCAGGTTCTCCTGAGCTGGTTTCTTCAGCTGCAGAAGGTACATACTCAGGTCGTATTGAATGGAATTCAAGATGCTATTTTTTCATATACTAAGAAAGAAAGAAAAGTTTGCAATTAGACTGACACATGATGGGCAAGGAAAGATGTCTCCTGGAATCAGAGATGCGAATGTAGTTCTAAAAAAGAAAAAAAAGAAAAAGGGGGAAATGGTTTAGAATAAATGAAAAGTGGCACCTGCATTTGAGGCTTCCTGTGAAAGCGAATTGTGATCTGACATCTGAATGTGTTTCGAACACGGTCAAAGTCTGTGCCTGTGCTTTGAAATTTAACAGAGGCAGTAGAGTGCCATGGAGAATGAGTGCATGGCAGTCCTCCCACCTTGGTGCAAATGGCAGGAGCAGGGATCATTTTGAGCTGCTAGCTTTGGGCAATTTCCTTTACCTTCATGGATCGAAGTTTTCTGCTTTGAAACATGGAACTAGTCATCCCTGTTCATTTTTCTCTTACAAGCATAGGATCAAAAGGCCTGGGACATGGTCATACCAAACTATATTTATATGAAATTTACTTTTCACTGTGTATTTTCATTTACTGAGTCAATTAGAGATCTGGATATTTGAGGCCTTTAATATCAAAGGATTAGAACCCTCTGACAAAGGAGCATCCATAGCAATCTTAGCCTCCCCAATGGGGCCAACGTTAAGTCCTTAACCAGGAGTCCACAGGCCGGTGACTCAAAGGCTTTTGGAGGCAGCTCCTTGGAAGACAGGCGTGAGAGACCAGCCTCTGAAAGTCCCCAGCCTTGAAAATGCTGCGGAACCATTCTGCTGTGCACAGGGAGGATGGCCATGAGTCCAGTTAGCTTGGGGACAACTAATCCTAACAGTGATGCTTGGTTGGGGTGGTGGTTGAGTAACAGAATCCTTGTCTTCCAGCATGGAGCCTTGGGGTTTGACTCCCATCAAAATACCTACCACGCCACAACAGCCTACCTGTTGGTGGACCCTCGCGTGCTTTTATAATGCTAAACAGATTCCAGGGACACTTTGGGAGGAAGATGGATGGTGTCTGGCAAGCTACTTCTCAAAGTCTGCCAGGAAAAACCATATGGATCACAACAGTCCAAGCTGAGACCCAGCACAGGGACCAGCAGACCAGGCACTTCATCCTTTCTCTATGCATGGACTCCCAGTGTGGCAAGGGCCCACTGCCAGAGCAGCTAACAGCAATGACTTGCAACTGAGGCTAAGGCTCCTACTAAGCTTTCTGCAGGGACACGGGCCCTAGCTCCAGTGTGTGTGTGTGTGTGTGTGTGTGTGTGTGTGTGTGTGTGGCACAGGGCGGGGGAAGGTCTGTGAGACAATAGGGTCTTCTTTTGGCTGAAGACTGAGAAGGCAAGAGATGCACAAAGGAAGGTGTTCATATCTCTGCCTGCCTGATGATGGCTTACAAAAAGCCAGGAGCAACAGACTCCAACAAATGCCTCCTCCGCCCTCCCCCCCCTCTTTTTTTTTGCTTTTAAATGAAGATGACTAAGTGAGTAATAGCTACAGGGAAAAAACTCAAGCACTGCATTGAAAAAGAATATGTTCCAATGTTTTTTCAATAAACGAAGAGAAAGCTATAAATTATTCATTTGTTATTTTTCTAAGCGCCTGAAATCTGTGACTTCTTTTTTTTCTGTGTTGTCTCCTGCTTCTATATCCACAAGACATGTTTCAGTTCCATCCTAAGGAAGTTCTTTGCTGCAAAGGGAGTCTGAAACCACACCAAAATGGCAAATGTAAGGTCAATCCCTCTTCTCTTAGAACCGCTGGATTGAATCCTGGGTAGACCCTGGGCTTCATACTAAATACCTTGTTCTGAGCAGAATCCTGCATTTTTTGTGGTACGTGGTTTATTTTGACTTTAGAAGTTGCTAAATTCAGTCTTTGTTATTGGACCATGTTTCAGAGCTATTGAAACGGACTTGGATCTCAGTCAGTTACACATGAATGCAGTTTGTGTTTCCTAAGAGCACTAACACCCCCAGGAGTCTGGGAGGCCGAGGCGATGGCTCCAGGTTTACAGGTGGGGATACCCAGTCTGAAGGCTATAAAGTATTAGCACAAATGCCTTTCGTAGGTAGACAAGCACTGGATAGACACTGACTCCAGCCCTTAGAAGCTGCTTTCACCTGTCATTTAAGCCAGCTGGCCCTCGGCTCCCTTATGTATGTGACACTGTTATCCATATTTGTGAAGGCCACAAATGTATGGAAGAGATCATAAGCATTGAAGCAGTATACTGATATTAACAATGCTGTTATAAATACATGGCCTTCAAAAGGTTTGTGGACATTTTTCATTTATCTTTTAACGTTCTTCTTCTACACTTTTTGAAACCCCTCTGATTGAGCCATGTCACTGGAAAAGGTGAAGTAGAGTCACAGCCTTTGTAGATGTAGCCTTTGGTGTCCATTGTGAACATATGTGCCCTCACTCAGGTAGAAGACCCCTGTTCGCCATGCAGCCAAGCTGGAATCCCCTGCCCTTTCTCTGCTTAGGGTGCACTCAGACACACACAGAGTGAGGTTGAACAAATGTCTTTGGTAAAATCACCTTCATGCCCTGATGAGTGGCTACAGAGAAGAAATGGTCTTAAGGAACTAGGAAACCTGTCATGGATTTTCTGGTATATAGAAAAAGGGTTGTTTCTAATGAGAAAAACTATTACAATAGAGAGATTTGTGAGCAAAATATAAGATTTGTTTTTAAAAAACGCTTTTAAAAATGAGTTTTGTAAATATGAGGCTTTCCCACAACTTGACTAGAGTTATTTCAAAGGGGGACATGAGAAAAATAATTTTATCATCTGACTACTAAAGAGACAGAATCTGTCTTGCATACAGATTCAAGATTCAAGAATCTTTGTTATTGGACCATGTTTCAGAGCTATTGAAACTGACTTGGATCTCAGTCAGTTACACATGAATGCAGTTTGTGTTTCCTAAGAGCACTAACACCCCCAGGAGTCTGGGAGGCCTTGAATCTGTATGCTAAGAAATAGAGCCTAGACATGAATATTGAGAAACTGAGGACTTTGCATCATGATATGACATGAGGAATTACATTTTAAAGATTTGGAAAAACAAGGTCCAATCATGGAATGGGGTTTTCACGAGATGACATCCCCAATACAGACTGAACCAGAATTTGAATTTAGATCATCTGGCACAAATTATTTCAGATTGAGGTGCTTTTTCTTGCTGTTCGTTGTTGCTTCTGTTGTTGAATATGCTTATATTCTTCTGCTAGGGAAACAGAAGATTGCTTCTCATTTGTATTTGCTGAGTTCCTTTGATGTGGTTCCCCAATCAATGCCCATGGAAATGGTACTAAACAATGAAACTATGGAATGTATTGGGAAAAAAGGGTCAGCTCCAAACAGAAAGACCTTCATCGGGGTTCATTGACATAGTAGCTGCAACCATGGCTTCAAACATAAAGACAATTGAGAGGATGGTGCTGGGCTGTGTTTTGCTGGCTGTACTTAGGGTTCTCTGAGTCAAAACCGATTTGATGGCAATAGTGGTAGTTACATAACCTAGTGTCAATTGGAGAGGATTATGAGTGAAGGAGTGAAGTTTGACCTGTCAGTCAAGATATAGCATATGAGGCCTCTGTGTGGACATTGCCTTCTCCTAAGAATTCTGGGAAACCCTGTATTTCCTTCTTGGAGGTGGGAGACACCTCTCTCTCTGCTCACTCCCTGACAGATACTCTACTGACAAGATACATGGCACTACACTCTGAGAGCTAGGGAAGCCACAGGGACCTCCCTGATGCATCTGGACCTCTGGAGCTGGAGAAGCTATGTAGAGACCCCTGCCAGCGCTGAGATGCTTAAAACACCACTGGATCCACAAAACTTTCAACCCACTGGCCTGTGTTCCTCCTGTGTTCAGCATCATTGTATGTATTTTGTGAGTCTGAAGAGGACTTTATAGATTGGTATCAGACATAAGGTCTAATAATGGATTTATGGAATTGACCTGCACTACGCTGGGATATTTTTCTCAATATTCCATTGTTCTTGCATATAAACATCTTTCTAATATGCATGAGTGTCTATGAATGTGTTTCTCTGGTCTACCCAGATGAACACAGCAGCTAATAACAATAAACCAGTATTGCCACCATTGATGTCAAGAATGTGGTATTCTTGGCATCATTTTCTCAGTCAATCTCACAGATTTTTTTTGTTTTTTACATTTTTTTTTCATTTTATTGGGAGCTTATACAATTCTTATCACAATCCACACATGCATCCATTGTGTCAAGCACTTTTGTACACTTGCTTCCCTCATCATTCTCAAAACACTTAATTTCTACTTGAGCCCCTGGTATCCACTCCTCATTTTCCCCTCCTTTCATGCTCCCCTTCCCCTATGAGCCCCTGATAATTTATAACTTATTATTATTTTGTCATTTTTTACACCATCCAATTTCTCCCTTCACCTTCTTCTCTGCTGTTGGTCCCGCAGGGAGGAGGCCATATGTAGATCTTGCAATCTGATCTCCCTTCCAACCCCCACCTTCTCTCCACCGTCTCATTTTATGAGGCGTTTTCATGGACCTCACCTTACTGAAGGAAAAAAAATTCTCTCTGAACTCCAAAGTGTAGCCCATGTAAAGTCCTTCTTGCTTGTGTGAACCATTGAACAAAATATAGTTCCTCAACACTCTCCATGGCTCTTAGCAAAATGACTCTTATTTGAATACCATCTTTAAAGATGTTGGCTGTATTTATCTTTCACAGATGGCTGATAAAATATCCCTTTAGTGTTACATATATTTAATAAAAGGGCTATCTATTGGTTTTACACATTTAAGGTTGTAAAAAAAATTTATGACATGCTAAAGTCTAATCTGCATGGTATCCTCTCAACATACTTATTCAATCTATTTGCTGAATAAATAATCAGGAAAGCTGGATTATATGAGAAGAATGTGACATCAGTATTGGAGAAAGGCTTATTAACAACCCATGGTATGCAGGTGATACAAATTTCCTCACTGAAAGTAAAGAGACCTTGAAACACTTGCTAATGAAAACCAATGATTGTAGTAGCCTTCAGTATGGATAATGACTAGGTATCAAGAAGACAAAAAGGAAGGGTGCAGTATAGCATCAATGAAACATACAACTTCCCTCTAGTTCTTTAATACTTCCTCTCCTTCCCCCATCATTATCATGACCCTAATTTACCTTACAAATCTAGCTAGACTAGAGCATGTACATGGGTATAGATAAGAGCTGTAAACACAAAGACTCCAGGACAGATAAACCCCTCAGGACCAATATTGAGAATAGTCATACCAGAAGGAGACAGGGAATATGGGGGAAGAAAGGAGGAACCAATCCCAATGATCTACATATGACCCCTTCCCAGAAGGAAGCACAACAGAAAAGTGGGTGAAGAGTGAATGTAAGACATGAAAAAAAAATAATAATAATTTCTAAATTATCAAGACTCATGAGGGAGGGAAAGTGGGAGGGAAGGGGGTGAGAAAACAAGAAACTGATAACAAGTGCCCAACTAGAAAGAAAATGTTTTGAAAATGATGATGGCAGCAAATGTATAAATGTGCTTATCACAATGGATGGATGGATTGTGATAAGACTTGTATGGGCTCCCAATAAAATGATTTTTTTAAAGACCAAAATCCTCACAACTGGACCAATATCATGAAAAATGATGAAAAGGTTGAAATTGTTAAAGATTTTGCCTGACTTGGATCAATATTCAATGCTCCTAGAAGCATCAGTCAAAAGATAAAAAGATGTGCTACATCAGATCAATCTGTTGCATAGGATGTTCTTAGAGCATCGGAAAGCAAGGCTGTTACTTTGAGGACTCAGGTGCACCTGATCCAAGTCACAGCATTTCCCATTGCCTCAGATACACACGAATAATTGACATTGAATAAAGAAGACTGAAAAGTCATCAATGCATTTGAAGTGTACTGCTAGAGAAGAATATTGGAAGCATCGTAGGCATTCAAAGGGACAAACAAATCCGTGCTGGAAAAAGTAGGGCTAGAGTATTCAGTGCTCAATACGTTGATCACAAATATAGTGTAGGTAGATCACATGGCATTAAAAAATCAGATACTAGTCGATCACCAATCACTTATTGATATACAATGCAGCCAATCAGATGCAATCTTTGGTGTCAAACACATGTGCACACAACTGCACTAGGCACAGCAAAACTGAGAAGCTAAGTTAGCAACAACTTTCAGACCTTGGGTTTTTTTTTCTCTTAAATGTAAGAAAAGATATTCAAATGAGTGGGGGAGCTGGAACAAATAGGAAGACAAGAACACATCACGTTCCTACAGAATGGAAGATTTTGACACTGTAAGCCCACAATACAAGCTCTGAAGTCCAGAGTGCATGAACAGTTCTGAAACTTACTCACAGAGGAAAAGTACCCAAACATGAGAAAATGTGCTACCTCCTTGACTGCATGATTCAGCTCTACTTATTTATGTAAGTCAACCTTTTCCCACATAAAGATCATTACTTCCAAGTATCGTTCTACCATGACTGATCATCATTTGGAAGTGTGCTTAAGGCTACTGTCAGAAGCTACTGTCTGGACTATGCATCTGTGGCTCATTCCATTCAGTGCAAGTCATTGGAATTAACTCAGATAATGACAAAACTTGTTCATTGTGGTGAGTTGTGCAATATGAATTCATGCGTTTATGCAAGGTATGTAAACACATTGTACATATAAAGAATTCTCAATGCATAGTGAATAAATGTGATAAATAAAAACAAATACGTATTTTGCATTTTTTAGTTGGTATATCATTTTGAGTTGATCATTTATAAGTAGCAGATATGATGAAAAAGTGTGAGCACCCCTGCCATACATAGAGGAAAAGATGGCAAGACTTTGTCTTACATACTTTGGACATGTCGTCAGGAGAGACCAGTCCCTGGAGAAGGGCATCATATTTGGAAAAGTCGAGGGGCAGTGAAAAAGAGGAAGACCTTCAAAGAGATGGATTGACACAGTGGCTCTAACAATGGGTTCAGACAAAGTAACAATTGTGAGGATGGTACAGGACTGGGCAGTGTTTCATCCTGTACCTCTTCAATGGTACCTGACAAGAGCAGTAAACCCACATCTCAGTGTTAGAGGGAAAAGTTTGTTACTGCTTGGCAACTAGGTTCCAGAATTAGACAATGATAGATCCTTTGTACTCCCTTTTTGCCTAGGCTTCTTGAGACGCCGGGCTATGATTTTGTCCTCAATATTTATTTCTTCTCTTGGGTATTTAGGAATAGTTAGATGGCTATTTCATTTTTGTCTTTTAATATGAGAAATTTGAGTTTTATTCTTCAAATGCTCCCCCCCACACACACAGCTGCTCATAATTGTCTTTAATAAAACCCAACAAACAAACTCACTGACATTGAGTAGATTCTGACTTGTAGCAACCTTGTGGGTTTACCAGACTAAATCTTTATTAGAGTAGAAAAAATAATATCTCTCTGGCTGTCTCTCTCTGTTTTACCTTTAGCACTGATCATTACTAAAAAGATGCATGTCCAATAAGTAGAATAAAGTTATAAAGCTATAAAGAATTGGCATCATACCAACTTAAGTAGAAAGAAAACACAACAGATTGCAATACTCAGCTTCCCATTCTTAACTCTTCTTTCTATTCTGACATATTCTTCAATCTGTGGGGAATTTTCAATCCATGACTAAGTTGACACTTGAGCTTAACTGACCAATAGAAGTGTACCAAAACCCTTGGTTCAAGTGACGTGTTCATACATAGCCAAGGGACCACAAACCAAGCTAATGATATTCTTCTTTGAGTCCACTATTAAGCCAAGTCCAAAACCCACTGCCATCCATTCAATTCAGACCCATAGAAAAATAAATCCATAAACTCAAACTCAAACCCATTGCTATCATCGATTTGAACTCATAGAGACCCTATAGCTATCTTAAAGTGACCATATAGCACAGGATAGAACGGCCCCTGAAAGTTTCTGAGACAACAGCTCTTCGTGGGACTAGAACATCTCATTTTTCTCCCGCAGAGCAGCTGATGGTTTTGCTCTGCTGACATTGATTAGCATCCCTGTGTATAACTACTGTGACAGTTAAATAATCTCCTGTCACCTTGAGAAGGGGTGGAGTCTGGCCTCTCAATCAGACTAGCATAGCCAGTGACGCCTTCTGTGGGCACAGTGTTCGCCTAAGGATTCTGGGGACTCCTGTCTTCCTCCCTGGAGGTGCAACACACATGCATTCTCTGCTTCATCTTCCTGCTGATAAGACACATGGAATTTTGCTCCTGGCATCCAGAGCCCTAGAAATGGGGGAGCCACATGGAGAGCCACACCAGAGCTGAGATGCTTCAACCACCACAGGATCCACAAAACTTTCTACTCACTGACCTGTCATCTTGCAAGCATCATTATTATATGTGCTGTATGAGTCTAAAGAGGAACTTATAGATTGCTATCGAACATATGGGCTAATGTTGGACTGGCGGACTTGATCTGGACTAGTCTGGGATGTTTTCTTAATATACAATCACTTTGAAATATGGTTCTCTATTACACACATATGAGTGTCTGTGAATTTGTTTCTCTAGTCCACCCAACTTCTCTAGTCACAATGACTTTATGGGCTTCTGATAGGCAATGAAAGTGTTTCTGATGGAAAATTCTGTATCTAGTTGTGGTGGTCCTGTATTCATGATGGCAATTTCATGAATTGGGATATAGAGGTGGATTCTAGCCTGTTAATTTGGAGATAGCCAATGAGTAGCCAATGAGGCCTCTGTGTGGGCATGGCTTTCTCCTGAGAATTCTGGGAAGTCTCACAGTATTTCCCAATTGGAGAAGAGAGACTTGACTCTCAGTCTCTGGGAGTTTGTCTCCAAAACGATGAACCACTGACAAGACAAGATGGAAGCATCCTAGGAACTGGAGGAGCCAGAGGAGAAGCCACATGGCCTTATGCTGATACAACCAGACCTCTGAACTGGAAAAGCTACATGGAGACCCTTGCCAGTGCTGAGCTGCTTCTACCACCACTGAATGCTGTTGATGGACCCTGAGCCCTGGAAGCAAGGAGCCATGTGGAGACCCCAGCCAGCACGGGATGCTTTGACTGCACGTGCTTCATGAGTCAGAAGGAGACTTTATAGACTGGTATCAAACATATGGGCTAATATCAGACTTATGACGTTAGACTGGACTTGGTTGGGATGCTTTCTCAATGTTCCATTACTCTTGTATATAAACCTTTCCCTTATATCCATATGCGTGTCTATGAATTTGTTTGTCTAGTCTACCTGGACTAGCACACTAGAGTTGCAAACTTGGGTTACAAAATCATATTGCCTGCTATTAGGAGTAATATTATGACTATTGGAGTGAAGCAGCAATAAACGAGAAATGAAAGGCAGCAAAAGAGAACGAGACCTGATGACATTATCTGAGTTTGGGGAACAAAAGGTATTTGAAACAAGACAAACAGTTGTCTCTGTTATGTTGATGGAGTCTCTTGACCTAGCTAAACCTAGACCTACCCAAAGATTTCCAACAATATCTACTACTTCTATGTTGTTATTATTAATATAAACTATTGCTGACTTCTTACACTTACAACTGGAAATATTCTGGATACTATAAAGAGGCAGCATGATTTAATTTAACAGATTAATCAAAGATATGCCATCTTCAAATGAAATCCTATATAGATGTCCATTATAGGAAAGATACTAAAGGGCATGCTTAAAATTGGTAGCTCTGTGGTGTGACTGGTTATGCGTTGTCAGCTGTTTGAAACCATCAGTCATTCTGTGGGAGAAAAGCAGGGCGATCTACTCCTGTAAAGATTTACACTTTCAAAAACCAACTGGGGGAAATTCTACTCTGATCGATAGATCATTAGGAATTGACATATAATCAATGGAAGTGATATTTTAAGTAAAAGTTGGTGTGAGTATAGATGGAGGAGACATGGGGCACTCGGCTTGCTTGATCATTTTCTCATAATGCCTCCTCATGGAACTTGAAGCACTTATTCAGGACCTTGGTGTTTCAAATAACCAGTTTCCAACATCCTTTATTGTACAGCTTTTATAGTTCATTAGATTATAAACTTTTTGAGGGCAAAGCTCGTGTCTATTTTGTTTTATTCTATAACACAGTGGCAGGCAAGAAAGTACATAAATCATGTGTGTACTTAGTGAACTCTTGAGGTAGTTTCTAATTGCATCACTTTAACAATGTGATGTATGCCTCTTCTTGAACGTGTATTCTTACCAGAGAGACTGGGAGGTTTAATTAGAGCACCATGTGCATGGCATCTAGCATGGTTCTTTCTGCTGCATTGTCCCTCCCAAATTTTATAGATATTTGGTACATTAAGCAGAACCCACATGGCTTGGAATGAGGACACCAGTATTTTTGGCCTAGTTTTGCCATGGAATGATTTTTTAAAAAAATATATATATAAGGTCCTCATTGCTAGACCTCGATTTCTCAAACTCCAAGTTGAAGGGGCTGAACTAGATGAGTCCTGAGATCCTCTGCAAGTCTGCCATCCGTGCCTTAGTATAGAGCAGGGTATTGATGACTCACTGAGCAGGATAAACAAGTTCTGATGTGCAGTCTGCTAAAGTAATGAGTGGAACTTTTTCTAAACAGAAAAATTTTTTCACACCAGACAGAGTCCAAAACCTCTGAGGGTTAAATGAGGGGAACCATAATACTAAGCAGATGAATCCTCTAAAATAATATTGCAACACCTCCTGGCATTCCCATCCCAGTTTCCATAGGATCTGTCCTAAGTTCTTTTACTGCTTTGAATGGGGACACCTGAGGTCACCTTCAACCTCAGATTTCTCCCCAGCCAGTGCACACACCCTTTGAATTTTGATTCAGAAAGTCTTATTGGATACATGATGCATAAGGACTATCTTTCCAAAGGCCTCTTGGAGAGGTTATGGACTGCTTTCCAACTAGTCCCAGATTCTTTGGTCTCTAGGATTACATAAATGCCTGTGCCAGGGGTTCTTAGGGTTCTGACAGAGGCCAGAAGTAACTACCTAGGAATAATAATAGGTCATTGTTGTATCTCTTATGTGCTGATATCACAACAGACAAAGGAAGTAAATATGTAATCATATCCCTGTATTACAGACAAAGAAATAAAATTAGAAATATTAAGAAGTTTGTCTAACACCATCCAGTTGCAGAGGATGGGGCCAGAGTTCAGATCTCAACCCTTTTATTCAATTCCTCAGTTTTCCACCCATTCTATGCACATTGACTTTGAATAAAGAAGACTGCAGGAGAATCAATGCATTTGAACTGTGATGCTGGTGAAGCCTATGGAAAGGACCAGGGACTGCCCAAAGAAAATAAAAATCTGTCTTGGAAAAGGTACAGTCAGAATGCTCCTTAAAGGTTAGGGTAGTGAGACTTCATCTCAAGTCTTTTGGACATGCGTTTAAGGAAAAGGAATCCCTGGAAAAGGCCATCATTCTTGGTAAAGTAGGGGGAGCAGGAAAAAAAAATATAGAGAGGAAGGCTCTTGACAAGATGGAGTGAGACAGTGGTTCCAACCACGGTTCAAACATAGGGACACTTGTAAGGCTGGAACAGGACTGGGTAGTTTTTAGATTTGTTTGACACAAGGTCTCTATGAGTCAGAACTGATTCAATAATGCTTAATCACAACAATAGCAACAACAACACTATGCTGATGGACATGTGGGTCTATGTTTTCCTTCAGCAAAAGTGGGGAAAATAAAGTTTTAGAAACAAACAAAGGAAGAATGACAACCTATTTTTTGCAACTGGTGCCCTGTTGTCAGAATGGACTGCAGGTGGTTAGTTAGTTCATTGTGCTAGACCTGGGGTCAAGAAGGAAAAAGACTCTGAGTAGACAGCATTCTCCCTGAGCCGGTGGTATGGGATTTACTTTGCTCTAAAGGATCCTGAATTCATTTGAGTCAATTTCAGCTAACCTCCTGTGTTACTCTATAATCTGATCATCCCAGAAGTACAAGTTAAGGCCCAGAGCTCTGTAAATCTAGCAGTTAGAGTAATATATCGCTCTGTTTAGCAGATATTTTAATCCCAAGAAACCAATCAGGGATGAAACATAGAGACACCTCTCCATAGGTTTCTTAGGTGCTCCAATTTCCACAGAACAATCTTCTCCCTTTATTCAATGTATATATTCCCTGACATCCTGTACCACAAGTTCAATGCTCAACACAGACGCACCAGGGTCTTTGGGGTACTTTGTGTTGTCATCAAACAAAACTTGTATCTAGGTTCAAGGTAATGTGATGTTGAGAAGCTTGATTATCATATCCCTCTGCACTCTTCACATATGCCTCTATGCTCCTCACAAAAAAACAAAATTTAATTTCCCCTATTTAAAGGCAGGAGCTGTGAGTTTCCCCAATTAATTAAAATTTTACCTACTTGGACATTGTACATTTCATAGCCAATTCGGTTTGTCTTTGTCTGGTAGCTGCCAGAAATGAGTCAGTGTCTTTCATAGTGGGGCCTTTGACATATTCGGACTCTCTAGCTATAGATGCATGCCTACTTCTTCAGGCCTCACAAATTCTTACTGCTCTTTCAGGACACGAAGTTTCCATAGTCACTTTCAGTGAGTGCTTCTTTACTTCCCTCCTGGTAAAGAAGTTTCCCCCTCACTTACCCCCTCAAGCCTTACTTACATCATACATCAATTCACTGGATGCACTGTGATTACCTAGTTTCTTGTCAGTTTCCCTCATTATAAACTGAATTCCTTACAGGCAAGAATTTTATGTTCTTTATCTCAGCATTTCCTATTCAATATCCTTACAGGCAAGAATTTTATGTCCTTTATCTCAGCATTTCCTATTCAATATGTGATGCAAAGTAAGTTCTCAGAAATATTAGCTGACTGGGTGTTATGCTGAATAAATACACAAAAGCAGTGGGAAAGGAAGAGAGGAAGGTGATTGGAAGTGAGAAAGATGGAGGGAAGGAGAAAATGAGGATAGAAGGAGGACAAGTAAAATTTATGTTCAATCTTAATATTTTAAAACTAGTAATGTTTTTTCATATGTATATGAGAGAGTTTTTTATAAAAGGTAAATGTACATTAAGAAAGTATTTCAACTCAGTTCAGTCCAAGCCCATATGTCCAATATTATTAGCCCATCTGTCCAGTACCAATCTATAAAGTCCTCTTCAGACTACAAAACACATGCAATGATGTCAAGTGCAGGATGATCACAGGCCAGTGGGTAGAAGGTATTTGGATCCAGTGGTATTGCAAGCACATCAGCGCTGCCAGGGGTCTCCATGTGGCTTCTCTGGCTTGGCTTCAGAGATCTGGCTGCATCATGGGAGGTCCATGTGGCTTCTGCAGTTCAAGGCACTAGCATAGATCCAGGTGTCTTGTCAGCTACAATGTCTCCCAGAGAGGGAGCCAAGAGAGAAAGAAGTCTTCTGCTGCCTCCAAGGAGGAAAGACAGGATTTCCCAGAATTCTCAGGAGAAAGTTATGCCTCCAAGGAGGCTTCATTGGTTATATCAGATCAACAGGCTTGACTCCACACCTATACTCTCAATCCTCAAATTGAGAAGTTATTATATAGCTACCACATTTGCCTCTCTCTTTATCTTTTTAATCCAAAACTTCTATTATTAAATTTATATGTAATTATTTTATCGCAAAGTAAGCGGAGTAACATAAGTATGCTTACACATACATAAAGAATTTTCGAGACTGAGCCCCAGTGGCGTAGTGGTTGTGCGCGGGACTGCGGCCCACTGGGATGGAGCTTCAATTCCAGCAGTGGGGCTGGGCCTCCTACTCCCACCACCAAGAGCAGTGATGCCCCCCCCCCTTGGAAAAAAAAAAGAATTTTCAAATAAAGGCAGTCCTTCCACCTGATTTATATCCTAGAGGAATAAGGTGCTCCACACAGATATATACACATTTGTATGCATTGCAGCACTATTCACAATAGCAAAAAGAT
The DNA here is from genome assembly GCA_004026705.1 of Nesogale talazaci. Taxonomy (NCBI): domain Eukaryota; kingdom Metazoa; phylum Chordata; class Mammalia; order Afrosoricida; family Tenrecidae; genus Nesogale; species Nesogale talazaci. The sequence goes on along the minus strand of PVJH01009048.1, from coordinate 30,336 downwards.
GAGACCTAAATGCCCATCAGTAGAAGAAGGTAAAATAAACTTTGCTGTATACACACAAGGGGGTACCACACACTCTCAAAGAAAGATAAATATGTGAAAGATCTCAGGACAGGATGAACCTGGGAAGACAGTAAGCAGAGTGAAATCCGTTAATCATGAAGGATGAACAGTGTGCGAGAACATGACTATAGAGTGTCAGGAAAAGTATTTTTTACATTGAAAGGAACATTCCTTGATTGTTACCAGAAGTGGGGTGGGAAGGGAACGGGAAGTAAAAAGGCAGAGAGTAGATTGGTGGTGTCAACTTAGATGGATAGGAAAGCAGTGCAGAGTCTGAGGGATGTTGGCAAAAAGTGATGAAGCTGGTGAAGAGATTGGGAGATTCACAAGAGCTAAAGGCAACAGAAGAAAATACTGTTATAGAACCAATCTTGCACTCATAGTGACATACTCTGAGTATATGCTTTGATAGACAGGTAGATTGAATAGGTGTAAAAAGTATAGCTGCAAATGCATATCTAGGTTTGACAGTGGATGTTTATGTCTGTCCCTTTAATCTTGCTTCAGAGATAACCATGAATGTGGTGGAGTATACAGGAGGTGAGACTATGAAAACATCTTAGAAATCACCAAACACCTTGAGAGACTGAATTGCTGGGGTTTGGGAACATAGTCCTTTGGGGCACCCCGTTTAACTGGCATGCCATTTTTCACAAAGAAAACGCTCTATTTCCAACTTTAGTGACTAGAAACTTGGGTCTTTAAAACTTGTGAGCAGTGGCCATTTAAGGTGCAGCTATTGATCTCTCCTTGCCCCAAGGAAAGAAGAGAGATGGCGCCTGAATGACATGCGAAAACAATTAGCCCAATGAATTACACAAATGTCAGTCCCATAACCTTGAGCCCGTAAGGAGATGGTGTCTGGCTACCACTCTCACTGCTCTGCAAAGTTCATAGTAAAGGCTCATAGAAAAGTTTCTGTATTTGGGGGGAGGGGAGGGGTAGGGGGAGCTATAGAACAAAACTAAAAATCGTAAAGCAGACTAAGCTTAAACTGGTCAACCAGCAATTGGTGGGACCCCAAAAGGCTATGACCCTTAGACATCCTCAAATGAAACTCTCCTCTCACTGCCTAGAATAATCAACTGTTCAACATCCATGGACAGCATTTAGCTGAGGACAAAGTTCAGCAGCATGAGGTGAGAAGTGGAAATGGAAATAGGAACCATGGGGTGGAAGTGAGGTAAGTGATGGTACATGGAGGGCACTGCAGTGGGTGAGTTGAAATAGAATGTGTACAAGCTGTTGAATGCAAAACTGGTGCTCTGTTTTACAAACTTTCACCTAATTTCCAATAAAGAGGGTTTTTTTATGTCTCCATGGCAACACGATGTTTAATTGGGCCACAATAAGAAGAACCAGCAGCTCGAGGACTCTAAAATTCCACTGTTAATTTTGTTCCCTCCCTGCCCCCTTCATTCCACACCACGGTAGACAACTACATGAATGTCTTAAAACTTACTGTAATTTTATGAGACACATCAGATATTTTCAGGTAATCATACTGCTACACATGTAGAAATGATTGAATTGGTGTATGCCCTGCTGTGTACATTCTTGGCAATAACAAATAGAAAGCAAATAAAGAAATAAAACCATGATCTTCCCACAACAGTATCCAGGACCTATTGCTGTGACGGGCCTGTGGAGATGCTGTGAAAGCCATTCTACAGACCGTGAGGCCAGGGGGCCATGCTGAATAATTAATTGGTGAGGTAGGACTTAGGGAAGTTCATAAGGGCTGCAATCAAAATCTCCTTTGCAGTAGATGACGCAGGCATGCTTTTATATAAATAGCACACTTAATGATGCAGCATATTTACATTTTGAAAATGCAAGATAGATATAGATTTTAATGATGCACAGAGTTTAGTAAAATTTACTTCATTGATGAAAGTGAGCTAAGTTAAAATTCTTGGGGGGAAATAGTAGAACCTCTAACTGGGTAGGTAAGCATCAAAGACTGTCAAGTTTATTCAACAGAGCACTGACTTGTGGGAAACGATCTCCTGTTTTGAACAGGACTTCACATCCCAGTACATGACTTCACCAATCTTGGCAAATGACACACTCATGTGGAGAACCTTGCCTACACTGGAATGAACTTTGAATCATTCTGCACAGTGACATCCAGCCAAAGGCTAACAAGCCACTCAGGCTTTGTGATGATTTGATAATCAGATACACCTAGTATTCTTTCCTTCCACACTTCATTGTCCCTTGTCAACTACTGAGGATATCCTTTGTGAATGATCAATAGTGACTGCAACATGATCTTACCCCCCCTCCCCCCTGCTCATCGTGCTTGATTTCTAGGTCTTAGATCCTTGACTGGAATGCATAGTTGAGACAATCCAACCATGGTTATATTTGAGGGTCCACTGATGTGCACATTACCCCTGCTGATAACTGGATGCAGTATGTTACAAACCACAAAGACTGTGTGATGAAGAAAATTGTTGATCATTTTTAGAAAGGATACATTCTGCGATTCACCAATTGCTACTTGCTTCCTCTTCCTTGAGTGTCTCCCCTTCGTTGGCTTGTGCTTGTCTACCAAGGGATTCTTAACAGACTCCTCAGCACTCAGCAACTGTATTGGAAATGAGTCTCTGGCTTGACCCAAAGGATGTCTCCAGTTTCTCATCATGCATCCATACATTTGTAGTGAGCATGGTATCTGTGGCAGTGCCATTTATCCACACCTATGTGGTGAACATGGTATCCATGCCACAACCTGTGTGAGCGGTTGGCAGTCTAGAGATGAACTGGACTGTGCCTTGACCTCTTGGAGGTTGAAGCAGGAGATGTTGGACCATGTGATACTCTGAGGATGCCTTTCTGGAAAACAGGGTTTCAGAGTTGTGTCTTGTAGGCTGATGGTTTGAAAAGAGACACTGCCTTCCCCTCCCTCCCTGATCTTCAGTTCCCTCATCCATAGAGATCATAGACCAAACCAGGTGTTCCTTATGTTCCTTTTCCATCAAAAATGTCAACTTCTGCCTGAAATTTTTTGGTCGTTCTGACTCCCCTACAGACTCCAGACTTGTTAGACTCCATGCTTGCATGGATGAATTTCACACATGCATATATATATATATATATATAATAATTAAAAGAAATACACTTAGTAGGTGCCTTAGAAATGAGGATGATGATAACACTCATTTACTAAAGCAAAACTTTACCTGCAGAATCAAGACATGTAAAGCAATATACATGTTTATTTTAAGTGTTATTTGTTGGGCAACCTTGAAGATAAGAGATTTGAACGAAAACCCAGTGATTGTGGTAGCAGTCCTTAGTTTTGTTCTGTAGGTACAGTTTTATCTTAGTAAATGAGCTCCATCAAATGTTTTGCCTAGGGACTAACCTCATTATTTCCTTAAGCAGAATTCAGTCACTTAAGTTTTTAACCTGGAGAAGTGGACATTCTATGCCTTTTAGTCTAATAAATTTCCCTGTGTATGAAGGGGTTTGGTAGTGTCATGAATTGTGTATTGAGCTGCTATCCATAAGGTGAGTAGTTCAAAACCAACAGTTGCTATTCTGGAGAAAAACAAATATTTTTACCCCCTTTCAAGAGTTTCAGTCTCAGAAACCCACAGAGAGAGTTCTACTCTGCCCTGGAGAGTGACTGAGTCAGAATTCACTTGATGGTGGTGAGTTATATATGTATATTTTCCTTTTCTCACCAGTTTTTAAAATCCTAGACCACTGGCTAGATGAAGGATAGAATAACAAAATGACCACATGTCCCCTGCTGGTTACCTATACTGGTTCTCAAGAGGCAATCTCTACAATCATCCAGGGATGTGTATATAAGCTTGAGATGTACGAATAGATTGTGCACGTTAACTTAATCATTACCTAAACTAAGACAATTGAGTACTTGTGATGTGGTCCTCCTCCATTCTGTTCTCACAGAGGGATCACTGAAGACATGACTGTGATAGCAAATTCGGGTGAAGAATTCAGATGGCTCTGGCTATCCAAAAGAATAGCATCTGGGGTTGCAAAGCCTTGTCTTATAACCATGAACCACCTAAGGGGGAAATCAGCTAAATTGACACAGAGGGAGCACACCAGCTCATGGAATTCAAGGATTGTAAGTAATAAAATCCAAGATAGCAGAAAGGAATTGAATTAGAGCTTATGGTCTGAGCACCTGACTTGCCGAAGGCTGGGGATGACAGTGAACACCAAAAGCCATGCGCAGAGTCCTTGTGTAGATTAAAATCCATGGAACTCCCTTGGACCACTGGCCCAGATTGTCAATAGCTTGTCTTGTCCTCACTCAATGCACCCTGGAAAGCTGGACAGCTACAAATATTGAGGTTAAATTTTAACAGTTTGCCATATTTTGCCCCTTTTAATGCATTTTAATCTAAGATCCCAATACACACCTGTTTATTCCAAAACAGTTTTGTTCAAACCTGTCTCTGTGATCAGTAAATGAGTACAGAAAACTCTCAGAAATATACTTGTTTTGCTTTCATGAGGGGGTCTTGACAATGTTCAATGCAAACAGTGGCTTCCAACAGGCGCTGCTGGGTTAATTCCATTCCAGGCAGACAGCTCAGTTCTGAAGGATATAGTAGATGTATTTTTGAGATACCAAATGGGATAATCTTGACTGAATTTTTTAAAGGACACAAAACAATCAGGGGGCTTATTATGAAGAACTTTTAAGAAAATGAAAAACTGCAGCGTGAAGAAAAGACCAGGAAAATTACAGTGAGGAATTACTGTAATTCTTCACAACAATGCATGTGCTCCTTCTTCAAAGGTGGCAGGATTGGTGTGTTATAATTTTGTTAGGAGACCTTACCATCTCTGCCCAACAGACCCGATCTTGCCCCTACAAATGACTTTTTGCTTCCTATACTCAAGGAACATTTAAGAGACCCGCTTACATATTTTGAGACCCTCACAAATGCTAAAGACTGTCTTTTTGACATGCGATAAATCACAGAGCACAGAGTTATTTAAGAAAAGGGTTAAAGAATGAAAATAATACCTTCCAAGGCATATAGGCTTAGATGGTGCATATGTTGAGAAACTGCCATTTCACATTGTGATATTTTTGTGTAATGAGGTTTCTATGATTTTTATATCATCTTGTCATGATTTGGCCTAGTGTATATACCCTTATATCTTTACTGATGGATTTTCTTGCCTCTGGAAACATCTTGAATGACACACCATCCCTATGGGAAGTCCGTAGGCAAAGCTGAACAATGTAAGGCACATCGATGATTAAGGTAAGTGATCGTGTCTATAATTAATTAGGATTCTATTGTTTTAGTTTCCTTTCATGGTCCTAGTCTGGTTCACTTGCATGAACATTCTACTAGCACTCTAAACGTCGAACCTTGCTCCTGAGCAGTCCTGGTAAAGGATGCTGAGTCCCATCTACAGCTAGACTCCAGCATCAGTGTCCTCCTGTCCCTGCCTCTATGTACCAGGAAGAAGAAAAGACAGCAGAAGAGATATACTAGCAATACTCACTCCTGAGGCAGATGCTTTCTTTCCAGAATCTTCTCCAGAAGTCTGCCTCAGGCTGTCTTTTTTTAAAAAAATAATTTTATTGGGGGGCTCTTATAGCTAGTATAACATCCAGTACATCATCTGTATCAAGCACATTTGCACACATGTTGCCACATACATTTCCAACATATTCCACTTGAGTCCTTAGTATAAGCTCCTCTTTAAAAAAAAAACTATCCCCTCCCCCCTCTTTTTTAATGAATCATTTTATTGGGTACTCATACACCTCCCCTCATGATCCATACAAACATCAATTGTATGCAGATCTCATTTGCACACTTGTTGCTATCATCACTCTCAAAATATTCTCCCTCCGCTTAGGCCCCCAGTTCCAGCTCCCCATATTTCCCTTCTTTCCTACCCCCCATGAACCTTTAATAATTTACAAATTGCTATTTCATATCATATACTGTCCAATGTGTCCCTTCACTCACTTCCCTGGTGGCCATGCCCCAGAGAGGAGGCTATATGTAGATCCCTGAAATTAGTTCCCCCTTTCTACTCCACCACCCTCCACCCTCCCAGTCTCACCACTCCCATCACTCATCCTGTCAGGCTGTCTTACTACCTTCCTCTAAGGACCCAAACTTATGCTTCAGCAACTAATCCAGAGACTCAAAACCCTGCCAAGCCCCAAAGATCTACTTCCGTCCCATAAAAGGAAAAGCTAGCCTGAGGATGTAACCCCATTGTTTCTCCTTCCTCTGGGCTGGGTTGTTCCAGGAAGGACGTGTACTTCCCTTTGAAGTTGTATTTATTATTATTAGTTTTTCATGAGGAATGACCTGGCAATTGCCTTGAGATGAAAAAATGCAATGCTCTAACCTCATGGCTCCCTAACCAGCTCCCAAGTTCCTCCTCTGTTGCATGAACCACGCCTGATAAGGGTCTCACAGAGTGAGCAGGACACCCTTCCATTGGGAAACCAACTTTTCAGAGTTAAAGCTGCATTTTCTAAAGTGCCATCTGTTCCAATGAGCTGCACACACTGTGTGAATCTTGGAACTTGGGGCTCAGATCCCCCTGCATAAAAGAATGCCTGGAGTATTGCTGGTCAACAGCCTCCGGAGCTGACTTGTTCAGGTGCATCTCTGCTTGTGAGTTGAAGCCAAGCTTTTCTCAGCAGGGGTCAAGACCAAGGGAAGGGATCATAAGGACGAGGAGTCTAAATGGGTAATATTAGCTATGGCGCTTCCTATTGGGCTGGTCAAGACTTTATCAGCTCTGCATTAAGGTCTGGTGCCCCATGCTGCTCAATGTCTGCTCCTTTAGCTTCTTTTCACAAGTATCTTCTCCGCTCCCCCTCTCCCCTCCCTGAATTCCAACTTACCATAGCTTCTACTTTGGGAAGACCCAACTGACTTAATGATATCCGGAACTTGGTTGCTTCCAGAAAGCAAAGATTGTGTTTCCCCACGTTGTCCCCCTATATTTTATGCCAAGCTGCAGACATGCTGCTGGCTAACACATGGTCAATGACTATACATTTGAAGGTCAGTTGCTTAAAGATTATCTCCCTGGGAGCTATCATCCATCTAGAGCAACAGTTCTTAACCTATCAGTCATGACTCCTTTAGGGGGCTGAATGACCCTTTCACGGGGGTTGCCTAAGACCATCAGAAAGCACACATTTCCAATAATCTTAGGAACTGAAACAACTCTCCTCTATCAGCTCCCATGCAGATGTGCCCACATACAAGTACCTCCTTGTGAAAACTGCTACCCATGTTACACCAGGCTTTAAGACAAAATTTCATTGATTGGTAATTAGAAATCAGCATTTCACAATATATAATTACATGTATTGTTTTGTGATTAATCACTATGCTTTAATTATGTTCATTGAGCATAATTCAATGAAAATATATCCTGCGTACCATATATTTACATTATGATTCATAACAGTGACAACATTACAGTTATGAAGTAGCAATGAAAATAATTTTGTGGTTGGGAGTTTCCACAACTTAAGGAACTATATTAAAATGTTGAAGCATTAGGAAGGTTAAGAACCACTGATCTAGACGAACCAGACCTTATTGTCTGTCCTACCCTAGATGGGCCCACTTCAGGTTGATAAGAATAGTGCATTATTTCCCTGAAGGAGAGCCCAAAGACAAGGTCAAACCCACTCAATGAAGATCAAGGTCAGGCTGCCATCTTGAAACTAAGGTCTGCTCATCTTGTCACATATATGTCCCTAACACATCCCCTTCCTGACATGCATGTACCTATTGTAGAGCCCCTTGCTGTTACAGATATGATCACTTATAACTAGGGACACTTTCATGTCCCCCAAATATATATAAGCTGGGTGGGACTGGAAATATATTCTCACTCTCTGCGTGGACCTAGCTGCTAAAATCATGGTCATCCTGAAGGTGAACAATTGCCTGTTTTATCTTTTCTGGTGTCTCTTTTCTTTTAACTCCTCAATTACACAACAACCACTCCATGGGCCTGTTTGATTGTGGGGGATGATTTTCCCACAGGCATGAAACCACCAGCTCTTGTCTTACTTAGTGAGAACACAGAATTCAAGATTACACACTTCCAAGGCAATTAAATGTTTAGCTAAAGCAGGTCTACTGTGCCTAGGTTTTTCCCTGATTGGGAAAAACCGGGTCCCAGGCACAGCTGGTTGAGTCCCCTCCAACATGTTGACTCTGAACCTTCGGAGTTTGACAAAGTCGCTTTCCACTCCCTATTCAGAGCCCTAGAGCCATAAAATTAGAAATCTGTGTTACTTTAGGTCAACTCAGTGTATGATCATTCCTTAGAGCAGGCATAAAGAAGCAATCAGAGGGTGTTTCAAAGAGTCCACGGAAACATTCCATTTCTTTACAAACTCTTTGAAGGTGGCTTGTGCGTCATCCTAGCCAGTATCCCACAGTGTGGTAGAATCATGCTGTACAGGTAGTTCCTAGCAGCCTAAAGCCATGCCCTAAACTGAGTTAAACTGAAATGCCTGGGGTATCCTGGCACACAGATGAAGAAGTCTTAAAGCCTCAGGGAAGTGGGCAGGAAGTTAATTCTGGAGGCATCCACATGGGGACAAAAACTCTATCAAAGGATTGTTTTACAGTGGCTCAAAGGCTTCACCCAGGCCATTAATAGAATGGTGACAGACAAACAAGCATTAATCAGAAATCCCATGGTGGCTCTTTTCTGTAAGGCATGGCTGAGGTAAAAGGATTGTCATAGAGATATTTGCAAGCATCAGTAGGGATGATGATGCCTAGAAGCAAGAGAAGTAAGGTCTTGGCAATTATCACCCTAAATCAAGAGACCGTAGTTACCATAAAGCTCACATGGTGTTAGAAGGAAAGTTAGAATGGAGAGCAGGAGGCCAGAAGGTTGTCATTTCAATATCATCACCCTTGGCTCAGCTACTGTAGTTCATCAACTTTTCAGATGCAGGACATTAGCTTTCAAAGCCACATACTATAATGATTCTCCGGTTCTTTCCCCAGGGAAACTGCATCCATTTACTTAGATGACTGTGTACTCAGGAAACAATGCCCAGAGAGTTCAAGGACCATTAGGCACAAAGGAAGGCTCACTTGGGAAGAGGGTCTTCATGGGTCCATATCAGTATGGGGGAAAGAAGAGGAGGGTGTAATGTGATAAATATATCCCTTGCAAAAGCCCAGCTCACCTTAAGTTCATTGGGTCTGCAGACTTAGCTGAGACGCATTTTCCCATTCCCCAGATGCATAAATGGGTTTGACATCTTTAGTACTTGTAAAAAACCCTTACCTTATGTGGTAGTTACATAATCTGGTGTCAATTTGAGGATTAAATGTAGAAGTGGACCCTAGACTATCAATCAGGATATATCCAATGAGACCTTTGTGTGGCCATGGCCTTCTGAGAGTTATGGGAATTCCAGGCATTCCTCTCTTTCTGCTCACTGCCTTAGAGACTCTACTGACAAGACACATGGAACTACACCCTGGGAGCTGGAGAAGTCACAAGGACCTACCCTAATGCAGCCAGACCTCTGGAGCTAGAAAAGCCACATAGAGACCACTGCCAGTGCTCAGATGATTACAGCACCACTGGATCCAGAAGACTTCCCACCCCCTGGCCTATGATCTTCCTGCATTTGGCATCATTGTATGTGTTGAGTATGAAGATAGCTTTATAGATTGTTATTGGACACATGAGCTATTATCCGACTTATGGACTAGGTCTGGACTGGACCAGGATGTTTTCTCAATATTCAATTGCTCTTGTATGTAAACCTCTTTCCTATACACATTTGTGTGTCATTGAATTTGATTCTCTAGTCTACCCAGACTAACACACCTTAGGTCTATAATTTATGGAGCAAAGAACTAGCCTAGTTGGGAAGGTCCACTTATACCTTCCCTAGCCAAGAAAGCAGACCCAAAACAACATTGCACCCTGAAGTTCAAAGACAAGGAAAAAAACGCAATGCCATCAAGTCAACTCTGAGTCATACTGACCTTTTAAAAGGGGGTAGAAATGCTCTTTGGGATTTTCTATAGATTTAATGGGCGCAGACTTCCTCATTTTTTCACCTCCATAGCTGCCAGTGGTTTCAAGCTGCTGACTTTGTGGTTAATGGCACAGCTCTTAGCCCACTCTACCCCAGGACTCTTCAGGCAGATGGTCATGTCACCCATGTCTAAATCCACTTCTTCCAAAGTGTTGAAGAATAAGAGCCAAACAGAAAATGTCAAAGGGTAGCTCCAGAAAAGATTGTCTTATCATGAAATGTGCAAGTATTTGGAGTTAGAAAATGCTAAGGGGAATACATGTGCAGCATTTATCAAGCTGCCAGAACTGAAGGAAAGAAAATCAAGCCTTGAGTTCTAATATGAAAGAATTCTATGGGAAAAATTTTAAAGCAGGACACGTCAAACAACATAGAAAGGAGACAGTCATTGCACCAAAAAGAACTGGTGAATATCCAGCCATTTCAAGAAGTGGAGGATGATCAAGCCATTGGCTGGCACTGAAGGAAGATGCTCAAGCTGCATGAAGGCTCAGCTGGACAAAGCTCCAGTTGTTGAGGGAAACAGCAGTTGAAAGGTGTCAGCAGACCAATGCAGCACTGGAAGTGCTCATTTGTCTGTGAAATTAGAACTATAGGACAATTACCTGGAAGAGATCCAAATTTGTGCCTATTACAAAGAATGATGACTGAACACAATGCAGACATTATAGAACAGTATTTTTCATTTCAGAAGCCCCGGTGGTGCAATGGTTTCTCAAGGGACTACTAAACCCATTGTCAGTGGTTCAGAACCACCAGGAACTCAGAAGAAGAAAAATGGGGCTTTCTACTCCTATAAAGAGTTATAGTCCAGGAAACTAGCACGGCATTCTTCCCTGTCCTACAGGGTTGCTCTGAGTGGAGATTGACTGGATGGGAGGCATTTTGCTTGTTTGTCGGTTTGCTTGTTTGGGGGTGTTTTAATTATTATCCAAATCACATGCAGGTAAAAGTTTACTGAAGATAGTTCAGGTTCTGACAGCATATCTATGGGGAACTGCTAAGAATTCAAGCTGGATTCCACAAAGGATACAGAAAGAGGGATATCATTACAGATGTCAGATCTTAGCTGAAACCAGAAATACCAGAAAGATGTGCTTATACTTATTTTTACTATGCAAAGGCATTTGAAGACATGCACCATGACAAACTATTGATAGTATGGAAAAGAATGGGAGTTCCACAACACTTAAGTATATACATGTGGAAACTGCATAGATCTAGAGGCAGTTGCTCTGGCACAGAGGTTCTCAGCCTTCCTAATGCCATGACCCTTGAATATAGTTCCTCATGTGGTGGTGAGCCCCAACCATAAAAAATAGTTTCATTACAACTTCACAACTGCAATTTTGCTACTGTAAAGAATCCTAATGTAAATATTTGATATGCAGGATACATTTTCATTGTTACAAATTGAACCGAATTAAAGCACTGTGATTAACCACAAAACAGTATGCAATTATATATTGTGAAATATTGACTTCTAATTACAAATAAATGAAATTTTGTCTTGAAACACAGTATAGCATGAGTTATAGTCTTCACGCCTGGTACTTGTATGTGGGCATATCTGTCTGCATGTAAGCTGACCTGCTTGGAGATTCGTAGAGGAGTGGTGTGTTGGTTCCTTAGACCTCTGGAAATATGTGTTTTCAGATGGTCTTAGGCAACCCATGTGAAAAGGTCGTTCAACCCCTAAAGGAGTCATGACCCATAGGTTGAGAACTGCTGCTCTAGCACAACAAGGACATACTGAAGGGGTTAAAATTAGGAAGGTGGGTGCCATGGTTGTATCCTTTCATTATACCTATTCAACCTTTATGCTGAACAATAACCCAAGCCGCTGGGCTATATGAAGAACACAGCAGCAGAGATGGAGGGTGGCTATGACTTGCTTTCTAAAAGCAAAGAGCATTTGAAGCACTTCGTGCTAAAGATCAAAAGGTACAACTTCCAGTGTGGATTCCACCTCAATATAGACAAAGCAAAAGTGCTCACACTGGACCAATAAATAGCATCATGGCCACAGAGTCATACCGAGTCCCAAGAGAAGGTGAGAGGCAGAGTAGGGGGAGGTTTTGTGCCAGGGACACAAAAGGAGTAGGTCATGCATTTGCATGGTAAAAAAAGGGTTCACTTGTGCTCAGCAGTCTTCTTGACATGACATATGTCTAGGATCGTGAGGTTTACCAGGTGTGGTAGCTACATAATCAGGTGTCAATTGGGGACAAGACGATTAAAAGTAAAAGCGTAGAATAGAGTCTGTCAATCAGGTCACAGCCAGTAGGTTCTCTGTGTGGGCCAGGCTTTCTCCTGAGAATCCCGGGAAATTTGTTTTTCCCTCCTTGGACATGGGAAAGAGTCTCTTCCTGGGAGACATCTCTAAGGGAAAGCCACATGAGCCTACCCTGATTCAGCCCTGAGTGCTGGAGAAGACATGTGGATACTCCTGCCTGCTCTGAGATGCCTACAGCACCACTGGATCCAAAGACTTTCTACCCACTGGCCTATGATCCTTTTGCATTTGGCATCTTTGCATGTGTTTCATGAGTCTGGAGAGGACATCATATATTGGTATTGGACATATGGACTAATATTGAACTTATGGGCTTAGACTGGACTGGCTTGGGATACTTTCTTAATGTATACTTCCCCTTTATATAAAACTCTCTTACACACATATGCACATTTATGAATTTGTTTCTCTAATTTACTCGGACTAAGAGACTAGGAGTTACATATCCAAATGCGGGGAGGAGGGTCTTTGGTCTTACTTATCAGAATCATTTCCATACATATCCAAGGAGAAAACAAGGAAGCTTACTTTTCTCCTGCCATCTGGATGAATACCCAAACAATGGTGGCAGTCTGACAGAGTGTGCTCCCCGGTCTTTATTTTCATCACAGAAGCACTAGACCTGTTGTCCAGGATTATGCAACTCATGACAAGTACACCTAAAGTCACCTTGAGAGATGGGTGTGAGTCACCTGGAACTTGCGCACATACGTAGATTCTCATGTGGAGGTAGTTTAACTGTACATAGAAAGGCAAATTCTCAGCAGATCCAACTGGAGGGAACCTGTTTGAAGCTCTGGGTTAAGGTCTGAGAGGGGAGAGCTGGGAGAGCTTTGTCTGAAGGTCCCCAGCTCCTTTCCCCAGGACCATCCCTTTCTACTATTCAGCCTCAGGTGGTCCCAGTTTTGCCTGGACTCTGACATTAGGAGTGGCCTCACTGTTGTAAAAGCTACATCTCACGACTTGTCAGGGATCACACAGTAAACAAGTGATAGACATGAAAATGGAACCCCCGTCTTCTAATTCGGAAGTGCCTTCGCTTTGCTTTATTTTTCAGATGCTCATTCTTTAAAAGCTTTGACAGTGTGAGCTATGCAAAGTGTCTCATTTGGAGAGGAAGAAAATTCAGGTGTACAAATGCTTCTGTCCAAATCTGCTTGAAGGAAGATTATGTTCGGGAAAACATGACAACCTTGGGTCAGAATGTTCTCAGAATGTTCCTTGCCTGCAGAAAATATTCTCCAAAAGAGAGAAAGGGGAGAGGAGCTGTGCTGATGGCTCCAGGATTTCAGTACCTGTGCTTGTTTTTGGCAGGGTGGAACAGTTTGGGAGCAAGTGAAATCAAGGTCAAAATCAAGGCTTTAGGCAGCAGAATGCAGATTTGGCATCTAGCTAAGAACTCCCATTTTCACCCTAGATCTAATGAATTAGAATTGATCCCTAGATGATTCATACTTACACGTGAATCCCGAGGACAGCCAAAAATCCCTTGGTGATCTATATGAATTGTCTTTAAATCTTGTTAAGATGTAGATTCTATTCCAGTACAAGGGAGTATGCCCCCCGCTTCCCTCCCAAAAAAAAGAAAACAAAACGAAGTGAAACTCTGCTGGGTAGAGCTTTGATAGTACATATTTTTCCAGCCAGGCTAGGTGAGTATCAAGCAACTCTGAGTTAGCGCACACAGTGGCATCCCCTGGAAGGGTTTTCTCTTGTCACAGTGAATTTTTTTGTAAAAGCAGTTTCACTCAAACCTTATTTTTTGTGATGGCTGATTTCAGAGAACAGCATGGAACCATGAAATTCTGTTTCCTGCTTAGGAGAAATGCCGCAGAAGCTGTTGTGGTATTAAACATAGCTTACAAGGACAGCATTATGGGAAACTCGAGTGCAAGAGCAGCTTTCTTATTTCAAAACAAGATGAAATGTTGGTTGAAGACAAACCTTGTGTGTCAGTCTGGGTAGACTAAAGAAACAACTCATAGACACTCTCATGTGTACAAGAAAGAGTTTTATATACAAGAACAATTGAATATTAAGAAAACGCACCAGCCCAGTCCAGATCAAGTTCATAAATCTGATGTTAGCCTATATGTCTGTTATCAATCTATAAATTCCTCTTCAGACTCATGAAGTGCTTGCAGTGATGTCACATGCAGAACAATCACAGGTCAGTGGGTGGGAAATCTGGATCCAGTGGTGGTGTAAGCATCTCAAGGGTGTCAGGGGTCTCCACATGGCTTCTCCAACTCTGAGACTCTGTCTGCCATCATCCTGTCTCTCGTGTGGCATGTCAACTACAATGTCTCATAGGGACTGAAACCGTGTCCCATCTGCAATGAGCTATTTATCTCCCTAGTGCCTCCAAATGAGGTCATTAAGCCATGACCTGTTTGGTAGACTAGACTCCACCCCTTTACTCTTAATCCTCTCAAATTAACAACAGATTACATAACTGCCACACCTTTTTTCTGGACCTCTGTCAACTTTCCAAATGGATGCAAATATTGACAAAAATTTGTGTACTGTGCTTAAAAAGAAATGAGAGACCATCAAAGAAATGGGGAAGTCATCTGGACTATCTTGAGGCTCATTTCAGTGAATTCTTACAGAATATTTGGGAATGGGCAGGGTCACTATGAAATTTGCGCCTCGTGTTCTGACTGACTAGGTAAAAGGGCATTGAATAGAAACTTGCCTTTCAAATAGCTCCAAAGTGACCCAGACTTTTTCCCCAAGGCCATTACTGGTGACAAGACACAGTGCTATTCTTTGGACCCCAAAGACAAACATCAAACAAATCAATGGAAAATGCCATCATCAATTTGCTAAAAAAAAGTTTGTCAAGTGAAATCAAAGATCAAGATGATGCTTTGTTTGTTTGTTTGTTTGTTTGGTGAGGGGGACAGTGCATTTGTAATTCATTCTACTGGGTCAGACTATTCATTAAGCTGTCTATTTAGAGGGTCTGAAACGATTGTGCAACAGTGTGCAACAAAAAAGGCCTGATTTGTGGCAGAGGAAGGACTGGTTTTGCCACCATGACAGTGCACCTGCTCATGTAACCATCTCCATGTGCCAGTTTGGGGCAAAAAAACACAACATGCCTCTCTTGCTCTACATACCTTACTCACCTGACTTTGTTCCTATCAGGGGGTGATCAGTCCTCTGATATACTCACAGCAAGCGTTCAGCAGGCAGTTGTGTAGCGATAATTATTATTTACTGTAACACCGATATAGAGATCATGAATGAAAGAGAGAGAGAAGAGCATTAGAAGCTACATATGTATCCTTTCATGGTACATGCTCACCTCCACCCTGCTAGATGGTCCACCTGGAGAGGGAGTCAGGAGAGCAGCAGCCTAGTAGAGGCAGGCTGGTAAGAAGCAGGCTTGAGAGAGGCAGGCTCAAGAGAGAGAGGCTCTATCTTATGTCCAATCCCTATATATCCTCTGGACCCAATCCAGATGCCCAATTACAGGTAAGGACATACATCACAGGAAGGGGTTGTGCCATGTGCACACGTTAAAGAGAAGGGAGCTATCAGGGTCCCATGTGAGGAGACAAGACCCAGACTCCTGGATGTGGCTAAACAGGTTAGGCTAGACATCATTAACATCAGCATGTGAATCTGTCCACAGGCTTCAAAGGAAGGGAACCATCATCCCAACAGCAGGGGAGTTAGCTCTGTTGTGAGACAACACAAAAGCCTTGAGTAACTGGGAACTACAGGGGGTATAGTTTGCCTAATATTTGGAGTATAATACTTGTGGAAAAGTTCTGTCTTCATCCCACACGCTCTGCTCCCTGAGTCTTCTTTTTGTCTTCTTGAATGAAGAGGGACATGAAAATGCAGTGATTTGATGATATAGAAAAGTGGAAGGAAAAAAATGAGGGCGGTGCTATCAGCCACTCCAACAGATAAGTTGAAAAATTTTCTAAGTATGGATTTGACTAATGTATTGAGGGTAATGGAGAGTACTTTAAGGGTGATAGTTGTTTTGTTAAAAAAAAATTGAATTCTTAGCTTTGGGGAAAATATCCTGATTTGGGAGAGTACCCCCTCATATGTTTTGGGGGGCCAAGCAGGTATGAACCAGTTCAAAATCTGCAGTTCCATTGAGGATCCCACAATTCCCAGCATGAAGAACTCACTTACCCGACCTTCTCTCTCATCTCACTATATTTGCCTCTGAAACATGGGGCTCCTCTTGAAAGTCTTACCCACTGACTACGTAGGAAATGCTGGTTCCTGGGTTTCCTTTCCTTTGTCTCTTAGGCCAGGTCTCAGTTTCACAGGTGTCCTATCACACTAGCACAAATCTACCTGGGCATCCAATTACAGAGTGCTCAGGGAAGGATTCCAACTCCAAAGTTGTGTTACTTTTTGGTTTTGTTGGCTGTGGAGTCTCTGAGGAGTGCCAATTGTCAAAACTAGTGTCTCAAGTCCACCCTGGAGGACCCTTAGAGGCGATATTTATCAGGACCCCGAGTGGCATCGTGAACTGTGCCGTGGTCTCCTAACCACAAAGTCAGAAGAAAGGCTTATGGGTCCACATGTGGGAAATCTTCCAGTGCACATCTGATGGGACAGATCACGGTTGTATTCTGAAGTATGCGATCCAAGAGCTAGAACCGATTCCATAGCAGCAGGTTCATATTTTGATTTTTTGTTTACTACGGGTTTACTACATGACAATCCAGACTTATATGCACAGATATCAAAAGGTCACGTGAATTAGATGAATTAGAATACATTTGTTTAGTTATTTAAAAACATACCATTGTAATTCATAATAATTGGAGATTATTAACTAAAACCCCTTAACTCTTGGTCGAAGAATTACTTACTGAAAAGGACTTGAACTGGGGCAGGGAAGAAACTGGGGCAGGGAAGAGGGCTATATTGGAAGGACCCAGGATAACAGTGAGAATTGGGTTAATAGGAACCTTTGGGGAGGATTTGTGGTGGGCTGGGCTACTTAACTAAGACTTGCCCACCTTCATCATTGAGTTCAGATTCTGTGACTGTTTTGTGACTTGGTAATGCCCTTTTCCTCCCTGGCTCTCAGTGATTTTACCACAAAATACAGAGGTTGGGTTTTCAAAGATATATAACAGTAGGAGTTTTACTCTCCTCTCTATATATTGACTCTAGACATAAATATCTGTTAAAAGTGCAGAAGCTTTGATTAAGACTGGGAGTGGGGTGGGGGTGGGGGCACGGGCAGCATCAGCGTTCTCTCTGATGCTTCTAGCACCACAGCAAACCAAAGGACTCCATTCTGCTCCGTTCTGTAATCCCTTTAACTGATCATAGTACCAGGAACCATTCCAACCTAACATGTTTTAATTCAGTCTAGGAGCTCTACTGGCATAGTGGTTAACAAGCTTGCCTGTTAACTAAGAGATGAGTGGTTTGAATCCAGCCACTGCATGGGAAAAATAGGTGGCAGTCAGCCTTCATAAATAGTTATCACCTTGGGACCCCCTGTAGGCAGGTCTGATCTCTCACTATAGAACTTGAACTCAAGGGTCGTGAGCACCCATAGTCTGTCTTCATCATACTATTGGATCTTGATTATAAAATTTAAGTTTTTTGCCTGGTCACAGATACTATGAAACTGAAACTGAGAAAGCATTCAGAGTGGGTTCTGGTAAGCCTCCGACACACCTGGCCCTCTCTCCTATTGCCCTAGGCTTTTGCCCTGGCCCGGGTCCGGATTCAGAATAGAAAGGAGATCAGTCCCTAAAGTGATGATGGAATCAATGATTTTTGTATTGGTGAGGTTTTCCAGCAGAAAGGGAGGTGGGAGCCCCCTGATTCGGAGCTCCCATCAAGGTGGAAGTTCATGATGGAAAGGCGGGGAGAATGTGTGCCAACAGCTCTCTTCCCCCAGCAACCACCCATTCGAAGGTTTGATGGAACACAATTCAAATAGGCACGCATTAGGCAACCGGCCCATTTCTGCTTAGTCACAGGCAGGGAAAGAGCAAATAAACTGGATCAGCGAATGTGCTCCCGGCAAAAGCCGCTGGTCGGCCTCACTACTAACAACAGCTGTTTTCCAATCATGTGCAAAGTAGAGAAACTCGGCAGCAGATAAAGGGTTAGGCCCCTCCTGGTGCTTATTGTACATCCATTAATAGCTATTGACTGAGCGCCTTATCTGCACCTGAACCCTGGTGGTAAAGATGTTTATACTTTAGGTTGCTCAGCACAAGGCCAGCAGTTCAAAACCAACAGGAGACAGAGGAGGAAAGCTTTGTGCTTTCATAGATTTGGTCTCTGGAAACCACAGCGGCAGCTCTCCCCTGTCCTACAGTTTGCTACGAGGCAGGATTGACTCAGAGGGCAGAGGGTTTGAGTTTTGCCATCTACCTATGGAGCTCTGGTGGCATAACATAGTGGCTACACAGTGGGCTGCTAGCCACAAGGTCCGCAGTTCAAAACCATGGGTCTTTCAACTCCCACAGTTATAGTTTCGGAAATCCACTGTGGTTACACAGTGGGCTGTTAACCACAAGGCTAGCCATTCAAAACCACCAAGAAGATGAGGCTTTCTGCTTTCATAGATGTAGTCTCAGAAGCCCACAGGGGCATTCTACCTTGCTTTGCAGTGTAACGGTAAGTGGTAATCAACTCGATGCCAAGAGGTTTTGTTTTGCTGCGTTTTCTTCTTTGGGTACTGGGTTAGATGCTAACTAACCACTAGGCCAGGAGCTCCGGATCTAAGAAGATGTCTTTAAATGGTAAGCACTTTGAAATTATGACTGGTTCAAGAGGCCATACAAGATCTTCAGTCCCTCATCCTTCTGCAAGTTTTGCCCTTTCAGAAGACTTTGATGAGCTCTATTCTCACCCGGGTACTAATACTGTCCCCATGGGTAACAGCCTGGTGTGCTTCTGCTTTCTCATTTATTACCGTGACCATTTATCACTCACGGATTCCTATGTCCGTGCTCAGTTCCAAAGCAAAAACCGCACTCGCTCCCCTACGGAGTCCATTTGGACTCACAAGGCCCCTAGAGGGCAGGTTAGACTCGCTCTCGTGGGTCTCTAAGAGTTCTTTATAAAGCTTCATCTTTCTCCTGAGGAGAGGCTGGTGGTCTTTCACGGGTGGGATTAGCAGCTCAACGCTTAACCCTCACCCCTCCAGGGCTCCTCTTTATGATTTTTCCTACTTTGTGACCTCAACTGCCTTCCAATGACACTATCCAAAGGCCTCAGGATCTATTTGGCCAAAGGATCTCACTAGGGACGTAGGCGGTGGTGAGGGATGTCAGTCTAGCCCATCTCAGGCTGGGCTTCTGTGGGTCTGGGATGGGGAGAAGTCAGGTTACTATGAGATTAGTTACTAGGAGTTGGGTGGTTTCTTTGGAGCTCTCCACTCAGCGGCACAGATGCTCTTCCTGCAGCATCCAGCGTCTGGGTAGAAAGTCTGGATTACTTGAGCTCTCGGTCTCCTTGCCATCAAGTTGAGGCAAACCATAGCATAGCGCTCTCACAGGACTGAGCAAAAATGCCTCGGGGTAGGGTTTCATAAACTGAAGGCTTCAGGTTAAGGAGACGGCCACACGTCTTTCCCATAAGCCACCGGTGGGTGGGCGCTTGGCCTGAGGCAGCAGCACTGCATGCGCACTATGTCCCCAAACCAAACTCATCACCACTGAGTCGATGCTCACAGCAAGCCTACAGGACAGAGAGGAACGGACTCTGGGTTTCTGAGACTGCAGTTCTTGACAGGACAAAGCCTCAACTTTTCTCCCAAGGGGTGGCTGGTAGTTTTGCACGGCGGACCTTGTGGATTGCCACGCATACCTTGTAGGCCAGCCTGGCTGACGCAGTGGTTAGTAAACTTCTGAGAGTCTAGGCTTTAGCATGCAAGAAGGCTGTGGCATACCATGTGCACAGCCACAAGTCAGCCAGTGTGGGTCTGTCTGCATGCTGCTGGGTGTGGAAGAGGCCTGGGCGGAGCATCCAGGCTCAGATGGATAGGAAGGAAGGCCTGGCATCTGCATCTGTTTCTGAATGACAGTGGAGGAGAAACCTTTCAGGAACGAGTCTCTCAGCCACAACTCGCCTCCCATTGGGAAAGAGAAGGTCCCTGGGAGGGAAGAGCCAACGAGATGTCAACTAACAAGGACAACATTGTTTGGCAGGATTCGTTCCTGGGGACACAAACCCACTGCCAGGGAGTGGAGTGAGTCTGACGGCTAGTGATCCTGGAGGACAGGCCTGTAACTCTGTTTCCTCCCCCCCCAGCTGCTGGTGGGTTTGCACTGCCGGCAGTGCAGGGAGCAGCCCATCTCCACAGACACCAGGGCTCCTATTCAGGGAGATGGAATTCCTCAGTTCATTGCCAGATACCTCTAAGTAAGGAAAGACAGCCTGTGTGGGGTGTGTGTGTGTGTGTGTGTGTGTGTGTGTGTGTTTTCATCCGTAGTAACAGTGGTTCACTGGGAAAGAATGCAGGGAACATGAGGGACTTCGTTCTTGGTTGCGGAGGGGATGAGAGACACAGCCAATCGTCAGAAAATAATCAATTTTCCCAAACCCCAGGGCTTTAGTTAAATACGCACGATTTTATTTATTGAAGAGATTAGGACAAAAACATTAAACCAAATGCATGACAAAGCACCAGAGGCCATAGATCCCCACCATGCACATCACCAACCTTTCCTCCTACAACACAGATTAAAAAAAACAACAACAACAAAACAAAAGGAGAGGGGAGAGGGGTGTGAGAATAAGGTCCTTCTTGACACAGCACCGTCTTCAGAATGGTAAAAATAAAAAATAAGAAAGAAAAAAAAAGAAGCAAAACACCTCTCTCCTTTATTATTTCCATTATCAAAATGGAACCAAGGGCAAATCCACGGCCGCCTTGTCTCCTGATGATGAAGGGTCAAGCCGCCCTCACGGAAATGGGAACAACATGGATCCTGCAGAGCAGGCGTGAAGCATCCAAGGTCTGCACATACATGCCACACACTAGAATTAAGCACAGATTCAAGTAACATTTACATACTAGAGTCCACGTGTTACCTACCCAAAAACATGACCATTTCACAAAACATATACAAGCAGTAAAATCCAAACAACTGAGGTACTGGAAACACAAATACTTATGCCGAAGGGTTTCTGTATCATACAGCAATAGAAAAGCAGTAATAATAATAATAATAAAAAAAACATTTGCCACTCAAAATCAAATCAAGCTATCTAGAAAAGCCAAATGAAAGGTTATTTTGGGGACAGAAATATTCAAACAAGAAAAAAATATATAAATGTTAACTACAGCATGTAACATGTCATCCCAAGTCAACCCGTAATTGAAGTACTGGCTTAATACATCACAATGTGACATTTTCCTTAATAAATAGAAGAGTTCTTGAAAATACAAAGGTGCGTATGGGGACAGAGAGCTGCTGTTTTTATTTATATACTCCTAGCTTTCAGCTGATGATGCCTTCCCACTCTCTCTATGGAGGGTTTATTTCAAACCAGAGGGTCTCCCAAGCTAAAGGTTCATTCTTCGTCAGAACAGAACAGAACAGAACAAACAAACAACAAAATAGCTGCCCTGTATTTTTTGTGGGACAACCTGGTTTGTCTCACTAGTATCCAATCAAACAACAATGAAATGTCTAGCGGATCAGCGTGTGGTAAAAGCCAGGGGTTGTGAGAGCACACTCCTATCTCAGAGGAATGGCTGCAATTCAACCCCATTCTGGAGAGAGAAAGAGAGAGAGAGAGAGAGAGAGAGACAGAGAGAGAGAGAGAGAGAGAGAGAGAGAGAGAGAGAGAGAAAGAGAGAAGACAAAAGAATGAAGGAGTTGAATATCTCTTTTTTTTCTTTCTTCTTCTCTCCCCCTCTCTGTACCCCCCTGTACTTTAAACTATGATAGCAGTAATGCATCTGGAAGTTTGGCTTCTAATAGTTTCCTGCCACAAACCAATTGACACAGAACAGAATAGCTTGTCAAAGGGCAGATTTTCTTTTTTTTTTTCTTTCCTTTCAGGGAGCAAAGCATTAACATGCTATTTCCTGACCAGGATATGAAATCGTTTATGTAGAACTGATTTAAAGAGAGCAATTAAGAGAGACACAAACTGGACGTTCATTTCGTTTTCTTTTAGTATAGCACCCAGGTTGCTTCTCAGTCTGTGTGCACCGAATTACTTTGAAGTGAACCCCATGAGTGATCAGATCGGTGGTTGGCTTGTTTTAATAAGAAGGAAAAAAAAAATCCTTGGCCAATTGTCCCTGCCCTGAATTGTGACAAGAAGTTGAATGCTAACAGTGCGATGCCAAGATGTGTGTTTGAGGCAGAGAGAGATTCAGTCCTGTCAGGATCTACAACTACTTTTGAACAAAACAGGAAGTAGGGTAGATGGAAGCAGCCTGACTGGCAGGGGTGGATTCCTGGACCCTGTCAGGGCAGGTGTCCCCTGCTGCTTGAATGCCACCCATGAGACCTCACCCCGGAGCCCAACCCCATCCTGTGCCTCGTGCTCCCCATGCTGCATGTTTGTCTGCTCTTGGAAGGTTCTCCTTCTTTGAAACAAGAAACGTGTGAGTGTGAATGTCTTTCGTGCTACCAAGCGGGCGATGTGTGTTCCCTGGAAGAACTCTCTTTCGATGCCCTCTCTCGCGCCTGGTACCTGGGAAATACCTAGTCTCTCTGTGGGGCAGGAGTTCAGTTAAAGAAGGGGTCCAAGTTCTCCTCCATGTTGACATCCGGCACCAGCTGGTCAGATACTTCCTTAGCACCATATCCTGAATTGGAGACGCTAAAATCTGTAGAAAACCAAGGATGGTCCAGAATTTCCTGGGAGGTCAGCCGCTCCGAGGGCTCCCGCCGCAGAAGGCTACGGATGAGGCACTTGGCCTTGGGGGACAGGGTCTCTGGAATGTTGAATTGGCCACGCCGGATCTTGCTGAAGAGGGAACTGGGCTCAATGTCATGAAAAGGGTACCGCCCCACCAACATGGTATACAGCATCACTCCCAGGCTCCACACATCGGCGGCTTTGCCGGAGTAGCTGCCGCTGGTGTTCAAGATCTCCGGGCTCACATACGCCGGGCAGCCGTGCTTGTCGGAAAGGGAGTCATCGTCCCCGCGCAGGATGTACGCGTCTTCCAAGCTTTCCAGCTTCACCCGAGTCCTGCAAGGAAGGGAGCAACACGTGAGCTTCGAAGGGGGATCTGAGAAACAGGAATCCCACCATTCCGATGGAGCTCTTACTAAATCTAGAAGAAAAAAGAAACACCCTCCCCCCCAACCAAGAAAAACAAACAAACTGTTATTCTCATTCTTGGGACCCTACATGTGCAACAAATGAGATACTCCCGCCCAAGGGGACCACATGTGTGTCAGTGTAGAGCTGAGTTCCCGACTGTCCAATGGTTGATTTTTTTAAAAAGGATACTGCTAGGCCTTGCTCCTAAGATATCTCTGATTGGACTCAAATCATGGATCTACAGGTTCCTGGTCAAACATCTCGACCACCAGGAAGCCCCAATGGCTCCTGATGTGTTCATTCATTCAACAACCAAATCGTGTTTACTGAACACCAGAGATGATCTAGATGCCAATGTGGCAGCTTGGGTCACAGAAGTCAACAACACTGACGGGTATTTTCCGTGAGTCTTAAATACTGGACACACACCTTCAAGAAGCAAGAAGTATCTGAGCTAAAATTATGAACACTCAATTTGTAGAAGATTATTAAGGACAGTGGGAGCCCCCCAAACCCATTTGTCAAGTATAGAGTCAGATCTAGCCACTGGCAAATCTGTTATAGTTAAAGGCAAGAGTCCTGAACAGCCATACTAGCAGGAAGAGGCCATTATAATCTCCAGTAGGCTGGACAGAACCTGATAGTTTGCCGGTTGACATTGACCTCCCTACATACACGACCTAAATTTGTACTGGGTGCAAGGATCTCTTAGTTGTCCCATGAGGGAAAGTTCTTCCCTGGCATATTGAATGTTAAGAGGGGTCTTCTCCCACTGTCAGAGGTAGGTTCAAAATCTGGTCTCTTTAAGGTCAATATTCTCAAGCCCATCTTCTCTTTCCTAGTATTTCCATAGATATCATGTCTTTTCCCACCAGCCATGCTCCAAGGCAGGTGCTTAGCACCTTAAAAACTAGTTGACACCGACTCATTGTCATGGTACCCAAATGTCTGTCAGAAAAGAACTGTGCTTTCTAGGGGTCTCCATGGCTGATTTTCCAGGGTGAGATCACCAGAGCTTTCTTCTGAGGGCCCTCCAAGTGATCTTGAGCCTCCAGCCTTTTCGTGAGGCTCTGAACGAGGATGCATGTGTGGCTCCTTCACCCAGTCCAGAGTCTTCAACTAGATTCCAATTCATAGCGACCTTATAGGGCAGTGTAGATTGTTCGCTAAGGTTTCAAAGGCTGTCAGTTTTTATGACAGCAGGAAACCTCCTCTCCCTTTCCTGGTGGGTTCAGAAGGCTGACCTTGTGGTTAGCAGCCCCATGTGTAACCCACTGCTCCATCAGGGCTTTATCTGGCATAGGTTATCTTCTCTCTGTAACCACACTGATGATCTTGATTTCTCACTCTGTGTTTGTGCGTATGTGTGTAGTAATTCTAGTAGTAGTAGAATAATTCCTCAATAGTAGAATAAGTCCTCAAACTACTCACCTGTCCCCAACTTTCCCCTTGCCTTTTAAGAACTACTAACGGAGCCCTGGGGGTACCAACCACAAATGTGAGGATGTGAACAGAAAGACTGACCCCACCCAGTGTGTCTGTGGGAAAGGTCTGATAATCTGCTTCCAAGATTTCAGCCAAGAAAACCCTACTCAATCATTGGAGGTCTCTTTGACTCAAAATGAACTCATTGGCAACTAATGGGACTATAGGACTCCCTGAAGCACTGGATAACACTAAAACACTCTGACACCTTCCCCAACCTCTCCACACCCCCCCCCCCCCCAGCAAATTAGAAATGACCTTTCCATGCCTTTCTATCTCCAAGGCAGAAAGGGTGGTAAGGCTTTATCTTACATACTTTGGACATGTTGTCAGGAGAGACTGGTCCCTGAAGAAAGACATCATGCTTGATAAAATAAGGGCATCGAGAAAGAGACAGGCACTCAGCGAGAGAGACTGACACAGAGGCTGCAATGGTGGGCTTAGGCCTAGGAACCACTGCAGGGATAAGGTGCAGGGCTGGCTGGCGAGTGCTCTGTGCTGCTGTGCACAGGGTTGCTGGGGGTAGGAACTGACTTGATTGCACCCAGGAACCACTATCTCCAATAGGGCTTGATACAACCATTGAGTATGAAACACACACAAGCCCAGTTAAGTGCTCTTGGAAACCACTTCTCATACCTTACTGTGCTAATTTAGTACAGCAGAACTTGGCTTTCAGGCTCCCAAAGAGACTTGTTAGACTTGGGATTGTAAAGCTGTCTTCTATCAGCATTCCTAGTTACTTGACAAATCATTCTTAGTCTAGAGGCATCTGGGGAATCCTCTACTTCCCTAACCTTCCATTCTTCTTGGTAGAAAGTTAATAATTACTACCTCTAAGTCCTTGAAACCTAAACCCTCCCGCTATTCTCCCTGCCAGACGTCCTGACAGTAGTTCTAGGGTCCTAGAAAGTTGTTCATCCCATCCCACCCGACCCCATCCCATCCGCTTCTCAGCCTCAAAGAAAAATATTGGACAAGACAGACTGAATGAAGGTTCCCGACAATGCTCACATGCTGCAATTCTATAACATAAAGCAACATGTCTTTTATTTTCTCACTCATCTTCTCATGTAGATACCTATTTGTCCAGCACCTTCCCCTATAGCTAGGGCTCTAGAGCTATAAGGGGGATCAAGTTAAAATTAAACTGATTGCAATTCAATCTCTTTCCCTTTCTTCTTTGAATCTAAGGTGATGGGTGGGGCCAACCCATAGCAGTCTCACTAGGTGTTCTGAGACTGGAGATGAGTCAGCAAAAACTGCAAGGTGTGGAGAAAAGGGAGCTATAGACGCTTTCTGTAGGCACGAGCTGTGAACTCTCTCTCTCTCTCTCTCTCACACACACACACACACACACACACACAACAGCCTCCCTGCTCCAACCTGTCCCACATTGCCCTTCTGGCTGCGGCTCTCCCCTAGTTTCAGGGGGACACCAAACTCCTCACCTCTGATTTCACGGTGCTCACTATGGTAGCACTAATAAGAATCATCAAGCGTCTGCCTGTGTGACAATGGCTGCGGCCGCGGAACAAGCACAGGTCTTCGAATCGGAGGATTTTGGCACACTCCTCAGTGGTGCAGAACAGAGAAGTCAATGTCTCCTCCAAGGGTGCAGGTGACCATGTGGCTTTCCAACTACATCTTCAGTCATCCTCTCTGAATCCCAGCCTCATTACTGTTCCTGGAGCCTCTGTACTTTTTCTCCTCCTGCCAGGAATGTTTGTCTCCTGGAGGTGACCATCCACCCCCAGATATCTGCTCAATTGAGCTCCTTTAAAAAGGCCGCCCAAGCATCCTCTATAAAGCACCACGTACCCACATACCCTGTGCGTTACACCCCCTTATCCGCATCTAAAATCCTGAAGGCTTGTATGGCAGAGGCAGTAGAAATTTTATCTTCCATGTAGGACACTCCAGTTCAGATTCCTGCAAGCACTACCATCACCCAGCTGTCAGAGGGGGGCTTGCATGGGGCTGAGTGTCTTCTGACTCACAGCCACACCAGAGAGGGCTAGAATTGTCCCTTTGGGTTGCCAAGACTCGACATCTTGATGAGAGCAGACAGCCTTATCTTTCTCCTCAGAAGTTAGTGGGCTTGAGCCACTGGCTTTGTGGTCCAGCAACTAGCCCACCATACCAGCAGGATTCTTCATTGTGAGGAAGAAGCCCTCCCCCCAAACAATCCCACTGCTGTCATGTCAACTGGAACTCACAGTGACCCTGCAGAACACAACAAAACTGTCCCTGAGAATCTCGAAGGCTGTTACATCTTTATGCTATCTTCTTTCTCCCAAGAAACTGACCTTGCAGTTATCAGCCCAACCCAAGCCCTGATACCACCAGCGCTCTTCCTTCAAAGTGAGCAAGTGGGGGTCCAGGGGAAAGATCGCTGGAGCACATCGTTGCCAAACTATCTGGAAGAGACTAGAGTGGGTGGGTGGTAGCTATGGACTCAAGGACTTTGACTCCTGTCGACTCTGCCCGTGCAGGAGATGGCCCTCCTGATCCCCAACTCTTTATGCGTCGCCAAATCTAAGGCCGCTGTGCCCAACAGCCTTCTCCTTCCAGGCAACAACTTGAGACTCTGACGCCATCTGTCCTGATCCCTGAGTGTCGTGCTCCCTGCAGACAAAGCATCCTAAACGCAGGCCCTCCTCCAGCAAACCTTGCATCTGGTCCATTCAACCTCTTCCGAGGAGTACTTGGGGGGCACAAACAATGAGTGTGGAGGACTCCAACCAGGGCTCAGGACTGAGTCTGTTAAATCAAGGGGTGACAAGGAAGAAAGGCTAGTCTTGGGAATTTCAGCCAACATGCAACTCAAGGAAAAGAGGGAAGGAGAGGCCGGGAAAAGACGAGAGGAAGTGAGGCTCCCGCTGCTGCACTCTTCTGACCTTGCCTCCTTCTGGGAACATCCTGAACTTGTTTACACCACCCGCAGGCAAGGGCGATGCAGGCAGACTGGATTGCGTCTTTCATCAAGGACTTTTCAGGACGCACATCTTGGGGAAGCTCAGGGGAGTCAGGCAAAGCTGGATCAGAGGTCAGCTCTAGTCCACAAGGACTTGATCTGCAAACACAGGCCAGCTGCCGAACGTCTCTGGGTCCTGTCTTCTTCCTCCTCCGTGAAATGGGGCTACTGTCTCTGGAGCACGTAGGCAAAGTGCCTGGTGGGGCACCCACCCATGCAGAGATGGGGGAGAGCTGAATGCAGAAATTCCTCAATTTCTGAGGTGCACCGAGCACATCTGGGGATGAGGCCTTTCTCATGCCAGAGCAAATGTGAACCTAGGAATCCACACGCCCCAATGCACATGCAGGCGGTGGTGGCGGCATTTGGGTTGGTGGTTCGAAGTCACAGGAGCCTCCGCCAACAGGCCACAGTGCAGAGACCCCTGAAGCAGTTCTCCTGAGGACACAGAGTGTCACCTGAGTCAGCGCCACCATCTTTCTGGGGACCTTCAGACTTACTATCTCTTCCATCTGGGGTGCGGGTTCCCAGCTCACTCCCTTTCATTCACCTCACTCCCCATTAGAGTGATCAGGATGTGCTTGAGGGAGGAGGGAGGAGGTGAGCGGTCTCTGAAGAATAAAAATGTCCCACAGTGACACAGCAGCGGGGGTGGAGGGTAACGTGCAACCAGGAAGGGCGTTGCGAGTGGAAGGGCTCATCCCCTGCAACGTCTCAGGAGGAAAAGCCATCTCCCTGCAAGACCAGGGCCCCAGGAAAGATGTATTTGGCTAGCGAAGCTGGATCCCTGCATGCCTTTTGCAATCTGTCCCTGGCACAGGAAGGCAACAGCCGCCCTGCTTCAGACCTGCTGAATGAACAAGACTCACACATGGGCAGCCCGGGTACTCCACGCCAGCCCAGCCCAGGGCCAGGGCCTTGTGTCACCCGACCCTAGTGCCAGGTGAGGAAGCCCGCACCAGCAGGATGTGGTGTTCCAGTGCAGCTGTCTGGCTGCAGCCGGGCTGGTCTTGAAAGCAAGTCCTGTTCCCCTTCTCACAGGCCTCCCTGTGCCCTGCCACCAACTCTAACTAGCGAGCTGGCCACAGGTAACAGCGTCTTCTCTCTCAGTCTCTGCCTCTCCTTTGTAAAATGCACACATAGCTACATGGCCTGGAAGGGGTCCTGGCATAAAAGTGATTACTCCCAAGTCAGCAGTTCTAAATCACCAGCCCCTCCATGAGGACGAGACGGGACTTCTCCTCCCGTCAAGAGTTACTGTCCCCCAAACTCACCAGGGGGCAGTTTTACCCTGTCCTACAGGGTTGCTGTGAGTGAGTGTGGTTTTGAAGTGACCGGAAAAGAGCCCTCCTGACTTCAAAATACCTTAACTTCAAATGTTTCTTTCCTTTAATCCTTAAATGACAGTGATTCCAGTACTTCCTGTAGGAAATCCTCATCGTAATGGCAATAGAATTAGCAAGAAGCACAACAAAATAGCCACCAGGTACTAAGCAGCTATGACAGGCTAATAAACACTGGTATATGGACTCTTGCTCTGACTTCTCAGTACTGAAATGGAGAGTGAAAGGTTCAGGGTTATCTACCTGGTAATCCCCAAATGGCGACCATCCACCACATCAGGATGATGCTAACGCCAGCGCCCTTTTCGACGAAATGCATCAGGACACAGAATTTTACAGTGTTGGAGAAAACAAAGTCTCTTACAGGGAGACTTGGCATGTAAGGAGTTCAGTTTAGGCTATTTCAGCCTTCAGCCCTTCAATGTGTTCAGGACCCTGAGCAGCACAATGGTTCAGTGCTCAGTGGCCAACACACCATCACCTACAGTATCAAATTGTTACTGTCCATGCCTGTGGCAGAACTGTATGCCCATTGATGCGATGCAGAAACTGAGATACAGGGAGGAGATGTGATGTGTCCATCAGTACATGGCAATTTCGTGGCTGAACGCAGGTTCCAGCCCAGGTTTCCAACCTCTAGGGCTCATTAATGCTCCACCCACTAGAAGAAAAACGGCCCACACAAGCAAAGTAGGCTTTGCTTTTAATTAAACTTTGAAGCATCACCCAGGGAGAGTTCTTGGCAGGAAGAGATCAGGACAGGGTGGGCCAGGGTGAGGTTGGCTTGGGAGTTCAGCCAGATGAAGTGGGCCTGGCTGGGGCAGGAAGTCCGGTAGCCTGAGGTCAGTGA
>PVJH01009047.1:0-72464 GCA_004026705.1 Nesogale talazaci | reverse complement strand
GTCAGACACAGAGGAGAGGCTGCCGGGCCCACGGTCACGTGCCCAGACTCTGGCTCTGCCACGCCCCACACAGTAGTGCTGGGCAGCGTCGCACCAATAGTGCATGTGCTTAGAGGCCAGCTGAGAGGTGGATGGTCGAGTCTACCCAGAGGCTGGGGATGGGGAGCAAAGGACGGCAAGGCCCTTCTAAAATATCAACCCTCGTCAACCCCACTGAGCACAGGTCTACCCTGAGGAACAGGTGTCGCCCGTGTCGGAGTTGACCCAGCAGCAACTGGCTTGGGGAGCGGAACCCCTCGTGTCTGCAGGGCCTGTGCACCCCGGCTCTAGTGGACCAAGAGAGAGCAAGAACAGGGTCCGCGGGGCCATTCAGACCGTGGGATTCCCAGAATTCCCTCTGGGCTGGATGGAAAGCCCCAGTATCACCCCACGGGGGTGGACGGGAGGTGGGGGTGGCTGGCGATCCTGCAGCCTTACCTGTGGCACAAAGGTTGCTGTTCTCATTTTACAAGGGAGTCGGTACTCAAGAGACAGGACACTGACACACGCCAGCTTCCCCCCGAATCTTCACGCGCCAAATACAGACGTCTTTCCGGTCTGACCAGCTGGGTTGGTGTGAGGTTCACCTGAGAAAGGATGTAAACTCGAGAACTCCGTACCTCGCGAAGGTATGATGACCACTGATACGGATTCCTGTGTCACGACAGAAGCCAGGGATGTGTCGGGGGAATAAGAGGGGACAGGGCGAGGAGAGGGGGGCCGTGTGGGCAGAGCTCAGGTTAGAGGTGCTGAGCCCCCAAGAGAGAAAGCACGGAGCGGAGGTGTGGGCTGAGAGGGCTTGGTCAGGCGTGGGGTTCTCCCAGAGAAAGAGCCGGTGGAGGGGGCAGGGGGAGAAGCAAACCTGAGTCAGGAGAGATGTCTTAGAAAGGAAGAACCTGTCCAAGATGCCCCTGGGGCCCCCTGAGCGAGGCAGAGACAGCAGCCATAATGTGGAGATAGGCCTGTTCCCGGACTGGGCTGGAAATAAAGGCGCCCCCACCCCCCACCCCAATGCAGGTGTGAGGGGTTTGTCCCTGGCAGGCACAGCTGGAGGAAGAAAGGGCTGATGATGGACAGGTGCAACCAGCCCCGTCAGAACAGGCCAAGGTCATGAAGGGCACCAGGTGGAACTGCTCTGGGAGGAAGAGCCTGCCTCCCTCGAGGTAGGCCCAAGCCCTTCCGTTGTGGGCAGGGCTTCCTGAATGAAGCCTCTGGGAGCTTTCTGGTGAACAGGCTCACTGAGTGGAAAGCCAGGGGAGAATGCAACACCGGCAGACACAGAGCAGTCGCCTCAGGCACCGAAGGTGTGGTTTTCATAGTCTGTGGGGCAGTTACATCATCAACTGGAGGAAGGGGTGGAGTCTAGCCTGTCAATCAGGTCATAGCCAATGAGGTCTCTGTGTGGGAATGGCCTTCTCCTGAGGATTCCGGGAACTCTTCTTCCTGGAGGAGGGACATGCACGCTCTGCTAGGCATTCCTGTTGACAAGCCACATGGAGACACAGCTGGAACTGGAGAAGACATGTGCTCACCCATGCCAGTGCGGAGATGCTCCCACTGCCACTGGACCCACAAGACTTCCCACTCACCAGGCTGTGATCTTCCTGCATTCTGCGTGAGTCTGAAGAGGAATTTATGGACTAGTAGCTGATATATTGGCTAATATCAGACTTATGGACTTGAGCTGGACAGGTTGGGATGTTTTCTTAATATACAATTACTCTTTGATATAAAGCTCTTTCTTTTGTGGGGGGCATCACTGCCTCTGGTGGACGTGGGAGCTAACCAGTGCCACTCCTGAGAGCCACCGCTGGATTTGAACCGCCAAGCCCACGGGCTGCAGTCCCGCACTCAACCATTTACGTCACCGGGGCTCAGCCCATAAAGCTCTTTCTTAGACACTTGTGAGTCCCCCCAGATTTGTTTCTCTAGTCATCCCAGACTCACACATTCTGCTTCTGCCACTCCATAACAGATGAACCTTGGTCCCAAGGCTGAATGTTCCGGGTTCTAAGAAGTGATACTAATCATTATGAATATGAACATAGGAGGCCACAGGCAAGGATCCTTGTACTGAGCATGATATATCATAAGAGTTTGGTAAAGATGGATTTTAAAAACTGGGGGTCAGGAGGTGGGGAAGTGAGAGTGGCCGTAGGCACCATTCCAGCATCTCAAGACTTGTAAAGTCAGATTTTAACATTGGTAAAGCAAGACACCATTGACGGGGGGTGGGGTGGGTGGGTAGAGGGAATATATTCCTTTCCCCTTCTCCCACTGTTCCCTAGCTTGTTGTGTATTCTTTGCAAAAATCGGGACTTTTTAAAAACACTGTGGGACATGGGATAATTTGTTTGAAAGCGGGACATCTGGTCACTTTACCAAGAGTCAATGGACCGTGCCTCATTGCAATCAGGACTCAGCCAGGGTGAGAGGAAATTCCACTCCAGCACTGCCACGGGCACAGAACCCCAACCCCCCATGACTGCTCCACGGTGCTGCTTGGCAGAGGTGTGGGGAGCGGAGGTTTCCAGGACGCAGCTTGAGAGATGTTAGGCTTCGGCAAGCTAGCCTTTCCATTCACCCTCAAGAGTGTGAGAAGATCATGAAGGTTTGGGGCTGAGGAGATTGGTGGCATCATGGGCTAGGAAGGCTGCGAGGGTCTGTAGCGGACACACTTGGATCCGTTTTACTATCAGAATCCCTTCACCTGAAAGGTGTTTTTGTTTCTAATGCTCCAACTCTGCTCTCAGGTCCCAGGGGCAGCTTGGCCCACTTGGTTCTTAGAGCTGGGAATATCTAGGCATGCACTACTCCTTCTCAGGGTGGGGCCAAGGACCCCTCGCCAGTGACTGGTGAGAGAAAGAGCTTCTACCTGCTCAGCTAAGTCCACATGGAAGAGACACACTAGCCTGTATGTTCCAAGGATTGTCAATAACAACATCTGAGACTGGAGGAGGAGGCGGTGTTGGACCTTAACTTCTGCAGAAGACTCTCGGTGACAATGAAAGTCCAACATCCACTTGCAGTGTCCCCACGTGGATGGAGCCTCTGGAGAATCCCATCTGACCATTGACCAGGGATGTGAAGAGCCTTGCTGTCAGAAGGAGAGCCTTGAAAAGTGGACCGGTGCAGATGCTGCTGCTGCCAGTGGGCCCTGTCAGTCGGTCCCAGCTCCTAGCCATCCTGTGTGAGACAGGAAAGGAAACACTGTCATCCCCACAAGTGTCCTTCTGTTTGAGCCCACTGTGTCAGCCCCTGTGTCCATCCAGCTCACCGAGGCCTTCCTCTTTTGCGCTGCCCCTCCATTTTACCAAGTGTGACATCTGTGGCACTCACTGAATCTGGTGTCAATGTGAGGTTTAAGGAGTCTAGCCTGTTAATCTGGAGATAGCCAATGAGACTTCTGTATGGGTGTGGCCTCCTCCTGAGAATTCTGGGAAAGGTGGAAATTCCTTCTGGGAGCCAGAGACACTATCGCTCTCGGTTCACTTCCTTGGAGATTTTCTACTGACAACGCTCGCTAAGAGACTCGAATGACAAGGTTAGCTTCTTGTGAGACCTCCCTGAGAAGACACCACATAGACCTACCCTGAGGCAGCAAGCAGCCTGAACCTAGAGAAGCCAGGTGGAGACTCCTGCCAGCGCTGAGATGCTTCCGACACCACCAGATCCAAAGACTTTCCACCCCCTGGCTTGTGGTCATCCTGCAATTGGCATCATTGCATATGTCTCATGAGTCTGAAGGAATATAGGACTTATGGAATTGATCTGGAATGGGCAGGAATGTTTTCTTAATGTACAATCATTCTCTCTTCTATACATATGCGTGCTAGGAATGTGTTTCTCTAGTCTACCCAGACTAACAATGTCCTTCTCCAGGGAGTAGTCTCTCCCGATGACATGTCCAAAGTATGTGTGACCACGTCTTTCCATTCTTGCTTCTAAGGAGCATTCTGGCTGTCCTTTTTCCTAGACAGAGTTGTCTGTTCTTTTTGCAGCCCACAGGACTTTCAATCTTCTTCACCAGCACCACGATTCAAATGCTGCATCAAGGTTCCACTTTCACAGGTCCGCGAAGCTATTGAAAATACCAAAAAAACAAAAACAAAAAAACCAACAAACCTTGGCATGGGGCAGGCCCACCTTCATCCTCAAAGTTACATTCTTGCTTTCCAACATTTTCGAGTGGTCTTTTATGCAAGTTTATTCAATGCCTTGCGTTCTTTGATTTCTTGATGGCTGCTTCCCAAGCATCGATTGTGGATCCAGGGAAGACAAAACCCTTGACAACTTCAATCCTGTCTCGGTTTATCGAGGCATTGTTACCTTCTGGTCCAGTGGCAGGACTTTGGCTTTCCACAGGAAGTCTGCAATCCTTGACCTTCGTCAACACACACCGCACATCCTCCTCACACTCAGTAAGGAAGGAGGTTTCATTAGTGCAGGCACACACAGGCTAAAACTCAAGCCCTCCTCATTTGTTCTCCCTTTGCACTTATTTAAAATTGATCCTCTTTTCTTTATTATTTTTTTCTGATTTCTTTTGGATTTAGTTTTTTTTTTCCCCATTTTTCTTTGCTAATGCTATGTGTGGTGTTTTTTTAGGGGAGTGGGGTTTGTTAGGTTTTTCTGATCATGAAATCCAGGACAGGAACATCTACAGAGATAGTAGCAGGATTCGTTGTTTCTGGTGGGTATGCTGGGGGAAGTCAGGGGAAATGGAATGCTAATCATAATGAGTAAGAGAAAGAAGAAAATGTCCTAAATTCAATTGTGGTAATGATTGCACACCCCTTTTTAATGTGTTTGTGTTTACACTACTGAACTGTATAATGCATGGGTTGTATGTCAATCAAACTGTTAAAATGGAAACGCTTCTGTCCTTGAATTGGGGCCACGGCGCAGCATGACTTGTAGCCCTTCCCCTGCGGGGTGGGTGGAGGCCAGGACTTTCTGAAACATCGGTGCTGTGAGTGCTCCCTCCTCCTCCTCCTTCACCAAGGGCCTGGACTCAGACGGCCTGAGGCAGAGTGTCCAGGCGCTGATGTCCTTGCTGGTTCTTGTCCTAGAGCTGGTTCTGGGTGGTGGTGGCAACCCCAAGGGTACAGAGCGGAGCTTCTCTGTGGCTTGTCAGGGAGCAGGTGACCAGGCCTCTCCTCGGAGGGTTTATAAGGCCACCCTTGACATCAGCTGATACACACAAAGACTCCTACGGCTTGGACAGAGGAGAAGGGAGGAGCGACGTGTGGGACAGCAGGCCGTCAGTGATGGAAGAGATCTGGGGGGGGGGGGGCAGGAGAGGGAGTGAGGTCCCTGGAGGCAGGCCGGATCCACGGGCAGTCTGTCAGCACCTTGGACTCCGAAGGGCCTCTGCTTACTTGACTGGGCTGCTGCCGCCATCTTGACATGATTAAAATTTGTTCAACAAGGGTCTGGTCCAGTTTTCCATGTGCACTGGGTCTTGTAAAAAGGTAGCTGGTCTTGAATGGTGGGGGTCGGGGGGAATAAGTATCCCCAGCCATGCTAATGCCTGGGATAGTTGAAGGGTCCTCTCTGCGAGGATCTGAGGAAATGTGCTCACTGCACCAATCCCACAGCTAGAATCCATTCAAGACGGCTGTGTCACACACCATTGCGTCAGAATCCATATTACTGATTGTGATAGTTACGGTTTATTGTGCCAACCTGGCCAACAAACACATGTGGGATTAATTGAAGGACAGAGAGATAAATGGCTCCGCGACCCTCGCCTGTCTGGTCTCTTGCTCTCTGATGGTCGAACCAGTTGCGACTGCCTTAGCGAGTTCTCTGCTTCAGCTGGCAAGGCTCACTTCCTGTGAGACATCCCTGAGGAGAAGCCACATGGACCTACCCTAAGGTGACCAGATGTCCCGCTTTTTAACAATTTGCCCCACATCTCATGGCATTTTAAAATTAAATAAATATATTACAAAACTCTTTTGTGTTCTATGAACATTTTTGTTGCTCCAAATAGACCAATTTCTTAATCAAGTCAATGGTGTCCTGCTTAAAATCTGGTCACTTTAGATGCAGCCCTGGGTGCTGGGTCAGCTGTGTGGAGACCCCTGCCAGTGTGGAGATGCTGACACACTCACTGATTCGGCTTTCTTCTGGCAATTGGCATCATTATGTGTGCTTTGTGAGTTTGAGGAGGACTTTGTACACCGATGTCAGACATAAGGACTAGTGTCGGACTTATGGACTTGGACTGGACTGGGTTGGGATGCCTAGTGTACACTTACCCTTTATATCAAACTCTCTCATACATAGATGAGTCTCTGTGGGCTTGTTTTCTCTAGTCTACCCAGACTCACACACGGACTGACGCGTCACGATTCTTTCATTCTGTTTTTCACCTTTCAAAAGACCCCATGTACAGGATTAATATGTGTGTTTACTTTTACTGCACTGAACCTGGGGTCCCAGACCCTAGTTTCAGGGTGCACTAGGGTCAACAGACAGTACAGCACCCACAGACAATGTTCTACCTGGGGTCTTAGGAGCCCAAGCCCTCTCTCTGTCCAGAAGAAGGGAAAGTGATGAAAATGGGAGCAACTCATGCAGTGGACCACCAGGCTGAGCAGATGTCAGCCTCCAGGACCCTGTGGCCGGAAGAACCAGACAATGTTTGGTACCACCACCAGCTGCTTGGCAGGCCCTGCATGGAGCAGGAGACAGAAGAGGACTAAACTCAAAATCATCAAAGAGAGTCGGCTTATGGGTCCGGTAGAGACCGGTGGACTGCAAGACCATAGCTGCTAGTCACCCTCCAGGGCC
The DNA here is from genome assembly GCA_004026705.1 of Nesogale talazaci. NCBI lineage: Eukaryota > Metazoa > Chordata > Mammalia > Afrosoricida > Tenrecidae > Nesogale > Nesogale talazaci. The sequence goes on along the minus strand of PVJH01009047.1, from coordinate 65,624 downwards.
CGCCTACGGGGTTTGCTCCATTTTCAGCTAACCACCGGGTGGGTTTTTGAGGTGCACCCTGTGAAGCATGCACCCCTTAGAAGAATCAACCTTTGAAGCTCTTACCCGAGGACACAGGCCAGAAGGGTCCGGAGGGGCAGAGGACCGGAAGCATGAAGCATAGTGAGGAAGTAAGATATGTGATGACATCTGGCGGAGATTGCAAATGATCGCACGGAACACAAGATGTAAGAATTGATGAGCGGAAAACTGATCTCCTCTGCAAACCTAAGAGGACAAAATAATAATCCCTCCAACCTCAGAACAACCGCCCCCCCCTTGATGTCTGCCTGCCTTCTATGACTGAAAACACAGTTTCCATAACAACAACGAATTCTAAGCAGGAAATAATCCCATTGTAAAAGGGTGAAATAAAGTGGTGGCCGGCCTGCTTCTAGAACATGTAAGGTGCTTGCCCAGTCAATGTGGGTCCCCTTTCTCTTACAGAGTGGTGGGCCCACTCTGGGCTGCTGACCTTCTGGAGGCTTGGAGGTCACATCCAAGGTGTGTCAGCGTAGAGGAGTCAGCAGAGGCCCTAGGGACCATGTGGCAATGATGGCAAGGAGACCTGTAAATCCATGAAGGAGGGTGGGTGCTGAGGTCCCTGGGCTGCCTGACTCGTCTGGTCCCCGTGTCCCGCTCCAGGCCCTTGCATGCCGTCCCTCACCGAGGGCTGCCTCACGCAGCGCACTGTCCTCTCAGGACGCCTGTGTCCGCCTGGTCACAGGGAAGCCAAACAACCTGATCCCGAGTCCTCAGGCCGGGGCCTGATCAGGGCGGCCCTGGTCCAGTGAAGGTGGTGTCACATGACCACTGCTTCCCCCTGGAATCTTCTGGATTGTCTGCCCTGCAGGCAGACCTGGCCTCCGGACCCAGGGTCCACAGCTAACATCTGCTTCTGCCTTCTAGCAAAGGGTGCTGTCTTGGCACCACTCCCTGGTGCCGGCTCACGCCTGCCCAGCCCTTCCCATCCTGATCTCAGGAAAGTGGGCGATGGCTCTCCTTTGGCCGCCTGTGTCTGCAGTGCAGCTGAGGTCCCAGGGAGGCCTCGCTGGATCCAAGAACAGGAAGGAACTGTCCCTGCCAGGCATTGGTGGTGAAGGCACAGTCTTCTGGCTCGATGCCCAACTCTTGCTCGCCCTGCTCTCTTGATGCCGAGGGATACCGGAATCGTGGGGTGTGCAGGGCAGCTAATTCACCATAGCTCGGAACTCCTTACCTCCACCTGGCACCCAGATCCAGTGAGATTCTCCCGGCCAGCAGGAATGGCATGGGGAGCTGAGGTGGGGAAATGGCTGCAGGCATCAGGCAGAGCTTCCTCCAGTCTCAGGTGCCCCAGGAGCACAAGAGACCAGCACGTGGCTGCTAACCCAGTAGTCATTGGTTCGAATCTCCCTGTTCAGCCCATCAGAAGAGAAGAGCTGGCCATCTGGTTCCACATTACAGGCAGATTACAGGCTGGGAAGCCTGATGGGACAGTTTGACGGCGCTGTATGGGTGGCCGTGAGTTAGAAACGGCTCGATGGTGTATAGCAACAACGTTCAGCCTGACAGGTGAGCAGTGCTGGCCTCTGGAATCTGCAGATCACCCCAATAGCCTCTGCTACGAGAGAGGTCCACTGCGGTGGCAGGCACTTTCCAGTTCAGGTGCAGCGGTCACAGAGCCCTGGCAGGTTGGCTTTGCCTATGAATAAATTTGTTCTCATGCAACCAGGATGTCTTACATAGTCTACATCTGAATAGTGGGTTCCTTCCTTTCTCCATTCAAACAAATTCCATTCATCCAACCCCTAGCAAACTGGCTAATCAGCCCATGCCCACATTTTACCCTTGTTCTATTATGAGGGCGCCCCAGTGGGGTAAGAGTTCCCTGTAGGGGACTGCAGTCAATGCATGAGACACATGTGTATGAAGTGTGGAATGGAAAACCAAGTGGCTCTGAGCTTTCACCCAAATCACAACCAACAATAAAACAAGAGACGACAAAGGGGCGGGGGAGAAGCAGATGGAGACGCGGGCTGCCTCATCTGTCTCCCAAGGAGCAGCTGGTGGATTTGAACTTCTGACGAGCAGCTGAGTGCTTTCGCCATGGCGCCGCCTGGACGCCGCAGATGGCTCTCAGCTCAACGCTCACGGCCGTGGAGCCCGCACGTGTGACTCCTCGTGACCCTGGGAGACGGGGCAGAACTGGCCCCGCAGACTGGAGCTCTTCACGGGAGCGTTCTGCCTTCCTCCCGGGGCGGCCGGCGATTTCACACTACTGACCCTGTGGCCCGGAGCCAGTGGGTACAACAGGCACCGAGTCACTGTCGCCGTCTGGGCCAGCAGAGACTGGATGAGTGAGTGGGAAGATGGGGGGAGGCTTATGTGAGACCGAGCCACAAACATGGGGCCACAGACCTATGGGGGTGAGTCATATGGGGGGGGCGGGGGCTGGGTTCTTTGGGGTAGGTGGTAGGTGGTAATAGATAAAATTGCATTTTAGATCCTAAAAGTTTTCCTCGTTCCAAGTGCTGGCTCCCTCCTGCAGCCTAATGGAAGGAGCAGTTGCGAAGCCTGGTCGGTCTCCTTAGTCAGGAGAGAGAGAAGCGAGGCCCCAGAGGGACGGATCCTCAGCCTTTCCCAAGTCAGTGGAAGGAGAAGCAGGTTTGGAACAACCTCCCGGGAGGGAGGCGAGCGTCTCTGTGAACGCAGGAACCATAGATGTGGTTTCAACAGGCCGTGAGAGGCCAGGCTTGGGATCAAGCTGCGGAAAGCTGTCCACGAACGACCCAGGCTGGCTCCACAGTCCCCTTTTCCCTGGCTTGTTCCACCAGGGAGAGAGAGAGAGAGAGAGAGAGAGAGAGAGAGAGAGAGAGAGAGAGAGAGAGAACCAGCGAGCTCCACGTCCTTCTCTCCTGTCTTCAGGAAACAGCCTGTGAAGAAGACGGATTCCGACCTGCCCCTGGAGGCAGTGATGGTGGGTACCAGGGCCTGGGCTCAGGTTGGAAGCTCCCATCATAGGGCCTGCTCTGTGCGGGGCCCCCTTTAACCTTCTAGGACCTGAAGGGCTTCACTTGAGGGCCCCACAGTGTGCATCCTGGCCCCTCCAGCCGCTCCACGTCCTCAGGTGACCCACCAGGCTCTCCCCCCTCAGTGTCACTCACTCACTTATACTCACTCACACTCTCACACTCACTGTCACTCTCACTCACACTCACTCTCATCTCACACTCATACTCAATCTCATTCACTCACACTCACTCTCATCTCACACTCATACTCACTCTCATCTCACTCACTCACACTCATTCACACTCATACTCAGTCTCTCATTCCCTCAGTCACTCTCATTCTCATAGTCACCCTCTCTTACTCCCACATTCACTCACTCTCACTCACTCTCATCTCACACTCATACTCACTCTCATCTCACTCACTCTCACACTCATTCACACTCATACTCAGTCTCTCATTCCCTCAGTCACTCTCATTCTCATAGTCACCCTCTCTTACTCCCACATTCACTCACTCTCTCTCACACTCACTCTCATCTCACACACACTCACTCATCCACACTCTGACACTGTCACACTCACACTCACTCCCACACTCAGTCTCACTCCCTCACACTCACTCTCTCACTCAGACTCACACTCACTCTTACACACATGAGGGGTATGAGCTAGGGGTGTACACAAAATAGAAAGGGGAGGCACACATGTGACAGAAAGGCAGACACACAGGTAAGAAGGTGGGCGGGCTCTGGAGTTCCGATGGCCATCGCTGGCTTGACTTCAGTGTCCCCGAGCTCTTCTCCTGGGGCCCAGTCTGTGCTCCTGTCGGAGGGGAGCAGGCAGCACTCAGGGGTAGGTGGGCTGACTGCTCGTGAGGGCAGACAACCTGCAGGCAGAGAGCCTCCCCGCACTTCACCTTCCAGAGAACGCTGGCAAGCAGCACCGCAAGACTGGCAGTGTTACGGGGGACATCATGGGGAATAACTTAGGAAGATGTGACGGGGACGCCTGTCCAGACCCCGGGCATGAAGGCTCCCTCCATGAGGGTCCAGCCTCCCAGCCTCCTGACCCTAGGAGCGCAGGGAATTTGTCCACATGCACTCTCTTCCCTGTTCTCAGTCTCCCAAAGGGACTGGAAGGTGCCAAGCTCCTAGTCAGTGTAAATCCAGGAAAACAAAGACGTCTCCTTGTTTACTAGCTTGTCTTTAAGCATCCTGCTGCCTTTCGCTCATTAATTCAATGCCCCCCCCACCCTGTTTCCTTATGAAATTCTAATTTTGCTTCTGTCTCTGTTGTGCAAATGACAAAGACCGAGGGTTGAGTGGCAGCCAGGTGTTTAAAGCAGCAGTGCTCCCAGCTGTAAGAAAGTTCTACAGCTGAACCTTGACACTCACAGCAAAGGACTCTGAGTATCTGTTTAGGATAAAACTTCATGAGCAAGTACCAGCTTTTCTTTAGAACAAAAGTTCTCAAAATCACATTGTCCCCTTTTAAAAAAAAAATCACTCAGCATCCCTCTGGCAATGAAAGACTTTTGTACAGTAGCCCATTCTCTAGGATAAAGTGTTGGTATCTGCATTTGCAGGCTTTCAAATGGGTCAAAAGGGAGATCCAAGACTCAGGTTCCGCGTTCCGACTGCTCCACATCATCGGTCATAATCGCTGCTTTATGACTCTCTCTGTCTGGTCGCAGGACTGCTCACATCCCAGGACTCTGTCCGAGGGGGCTTCATCTGCGTGGAAGGGAACTCATCTCATCAAGTGAGTGACCCGACGGCCAGGGGGGAACTGATTCGTGAGTCTTTGGGATTGTAACTCTTCACGGAGTAGAAAACCCCTCTTTCTCCCGCGGAGCAGCCAGTGGCTTTGAACCACTGACCTTGCAGTCAGCCGCCCACTGCACAACCCCTTTGCACCAGGGGTCCTTGAATCCACACCAGGGCCCTGCAAACAGACTTTGGGCTTCCGTGGTCGTCCATACCAAAACCGAACTCACTGTCATCGAGTCAACTCTGACTTGCAGGAACTCGTGGGGCAGGGAGTGGGTTTCTGCCCCTGTGGGTTTCCGAGACGGCTGCTCTTTACAGAAATGGAAAACTCCGCCTTTCTCCCACAGGGCAGCTGGTGGTTTTGAACGGCTAACCTTGTGGGTAGCGGCCCAAGGCATGGTAACGACACTCCCAGACTCCTCTGCCGTGTCTCTTTACATCAGTGGAGGTTCGGAGATAAGCCTCCCATGCTATGACACTGGGTTTGAGCTACACCAACACTTTAGAACTCTAGCGTTAATTCATTTTATTTGTTGTTGCTGTTGAGAAAAACACCTCAAATGCTGACTGACCCAACATTTCTACATGTACAGTTGTGGGACCTGGCTTCTGTTCTTCAGGCTGTGGGAACATCTTCACTTCCTTTTCTGAATCCTTCCCTTCCCATGGACACAAACCCACTGCCCCTTAAATTTCCCATGTAGTACATTAAGTTGGTATTGTCCAATTTTTTCACATGTTGACTTTTTATAATGCATTTACAATGCTAGCCAGTGTTTCATTGGTTATTTTGAGATCAGTGCAGAGAAATTATGAGCAATCTGTACACAATTCTCTTTAGATGTCAAGTTTTCTTTAACAGTTTTATTGGGTTAGAATTCACAGAGCATACAATCCAATAGCTTGATCACACCGGGAAGAGCTGTACGATCATCTGCACAGTCAGTTTTAGAGCCTCTCCTTCATTGCTGCCCTCACTGCGATTTGTTCCCCGTTTCCCCCACACCTCCCCCCTGCATGCTCTCAAGGGACCATTCATCCAGGTACTGTCATGATTGATTTACCTGTCCTGGATCTCCTGTACAGAGAAACGTTATACACACACTAACAACAATAACAAAGAAAAGCAGGCAAAAACCTCAACAGAGAAGGAAGAAAATATTAAAAATGAGAACATTTAAGTGGATCACACAGGAGATCAAATGCTGGGGTGCTAGTTTACCTTAATGACATCTGTAAGAATCCACGTTCCCAGGCATCCTGCAGGGGATCAAGTCTACTCATGTCACTGGTCCATGGCCAGAGGGGCTCCCTGGGGCTGAGAGCAGAGAGAAATCCCTGGCTTTACCTGCGGGTCCCCGGTGGTTTGAGCAGGAGAAAATAGCCTCACATTACTTGCCACATCTTCTTCCTGAAGGGACTCATCCCAAACCAGATTCACTGGCTTCACCTCAAAGCTGATGCACAGCGACCCTAAGGGCAGGGTGATTTTCCGAGGCGCTACGGTTAACAGGAGTAGAATCTTGTCTCTGTCCCGGAAGACTGTGAAGTCATTGGTGGTGTAATTTCTTATTGAGCAATTTCCCTAAGCAAGCGTGAACACACTCTTCAAGGGAGCAGAAGTGACGGGGTCTTCTTGTTCACCCCCCACCCAGCTCTCTCCCACCCAGAACTGTTGTGCCTGGCAGAGTTCAGACCTCTCTGAATGAGCCGCAGTGACAAACTTGGCCCTGCAGTTGATGAAAATCCTGTTGGTGGATGGTGACTTGTGCAGGCAGCTAAGACGCCATTGTCATTAACTAGGTGGGAAGTGCAAATGGTCTGGAGTGAGTGGCCAGGGTGAGGAGAAAGGGGGGGGTGGTGCAGGGGAGGGTCTATAAGACCCGGGTCCTGAGTGGTGAGAAGCAGGCAGCCCTGGTCAGCACTCCCCATTAAAATGGCTCCTGTCTACTCCAGACAAGACAGGCTGTTGCGAGTCTGTTCCAGCTCATAGTGGTCCCATGCCCGGCCAAAAGAACCACTGCCCGGTCCTGGGCTGTCCTCATAACTGTCCATAAGTCTGAGTCCACGCATGCAGCCACGGAGCCCAGCCACCTCGGGGGCGGCCTTCCTGCTTTCACTGCCCCTCCACTCTGCCAGGCACGCTGTCCTTCTCCAACATTTGTGAGAAGAAGGCTCACCATGCTTCCTCTGGCTGTACTTCCAAGACAGACTTGGTTCTTCTGGCAGGCTATGGTATTTTCAATAGTCTCCACCAGCACTCTCATTCACGCACGTCGGTTCTCCTGTCTTCTTTCTTTAAGGGCCCACTTTCCCATGCATAGGAGGCAATTGAAAACAGACACCTGGCTTGGATCAGGCATGCCTTGGTCCTCAAAGTAACACCTTTCCTCTTCAACGCTGTAAGAAGACCGGTGTAGCAGATTCACCCACAGCAGAGCATCAGTTTGCCACACTGTGGTGGCGTCTGTGTCGCTGGAAGTTATGTCACCAGTATTTCGAATGTGAGCAAGGCCACCCAGAGTAAACGAGTTTCAGCAGAGCCATGGGACAAAGAACTGACGACAAAGAAGGGGGAGGCTGTCGCTTTGGGGAATTTGCCACTGGAAACCTCGTGGACGGGCTCAACACTTTGTCAGACAAAACCCAGGTGATTTCAAAAGGATGCCGGGAGATGCTGCCAGGGCAGAGGAGCAGATGCTGAAGCAGAGGAAGGCGGGTCCAATGAATGGCTGCTTCTGGCTGGGGGAGAGAGGACACAGGGTGGACAGAACAGCTTTGAGAGCAGGGAGAGAGAAGGGGTTTAAGTTGGGTGCCATTTAAGGTCCTCCAACAGAGGGAAAGGCTTGATGGCTCTTGTTTGTGGTTCAGCAAAGGAAAATGAGGACAACAGAAGGCAGTTAGCCATTTATTGGGGCTCAGTGCTTGACTCAGACTTCCGTATGAGGGGGTGAGAACCACTGGGCCCCGTGGCAGCATGGCGAGGGCAGGCGGCTCTTTGGAACTCTGTCTGCGAGGTCATTTGCCTTTCAGACTGAGCACCAAGCGATGGGAAGTGAGGACAGGCTTGCTGAAAAATCACCGACTCAACCATCTACTGGGTTCCCTCCTCCTGCTTCTGCTCCCAGAGTCTTCTCTGCCCCAAACCAGAGTGCCCTGACTGTTTCAGCGCATGTTTCTTACGGGCCGCTGGCAGCACCGATACACCATTCATACTCCATTTGTTGCTGGAATCATAAACCCATCACCAGCCCACTGCTTATTAAACATGCCGCCATGGGCCGCCCACTCCCAAAGCCCAGCAGACACTGCACCAGAATATTCCTGCTCAAGAGGCCATTTCCATGAAGGCGAACAGTCCTTCATGCGTAATAGAAATCCAACTTGATCTTGGCAAGGGAGGTGTTAGATAAGCAGCAATCATTTGATTTTGCACAGTGGCGTGCAGCGCACCAGCGGTAATTAAGCTCAGAGCCTCCCCAGGCCCATTTTTGTTCAAAGGGGGAGTGTGTACTGCTTTGTTATTATTGTCCGTGGTTTCATAGCTGAGAGTGTGCTGTGTGGAGGGACAGCCTGAATCCTAATCAGGCTCCAAGTCCTCGTTTGGGTTCACACAGACGGAACCTCCCCTGTGGGAATGGTTCTGTCTGGCTTCCCCCCCTCAGTCGTCTGGAAATTAAAGCCATTCTTTGCCACTCGGAGTCCTGAGAATTGGCTTATTATTGCCAAGACAAAGGAATGGGTTTCCTGACTTGGGAGGACAAGGAACCAGAAGGGAAGTCTAGGACACTTCCAGAAAGCCAGGCAGCGCCCTCTGAGTGTAAACCCCACCCCCTGCCAACCTTAAACCATCCTGGGCAGGGTGGAGGGATAGCCAGCAAGCACTAGTGCACTCTGCTTACTCCAGGTATTGGGTTAGCCACCTTTGTTTGAGGGTCTCCCAGGCATCTGTTCAGGGCTGATGGCTCATCTTGAGAGGTCAGAGTCACTTCACACCAATTACACAAAAGGCCCCCCACAATACCCTCACCCTCACCCCCAATTCTGCCACCAGCAAATTAGGACTCCAGTTGCTGTCTCCATAAATCCACCCATTCTGACTTCCCTGTACAGGAAAACGAAGGCCAGAAACAAAAACAAGACCCAGCAGCAATGACCAAATGCATCAGAGAAAAGCCACCAAGAAGCAGTGGGAAATACTTACAGACGATAAATTGAAAATGGGTGGAAAGGGAGATCGGATGCTAAGGTGCTCACCGACACTGAGCACGGAGTCTGTTCTTTGTCTCCTGAAAGTGAGGATTCACCAGGGACTCAGTCCACTCCGGGACCCTGTGAGTGGACTTGGGACTTCCATTGTCATCCATCACATTCTAGAATTTAGAATTCTGGTGCTGGCTAGGCTCTGGTGCTATTCTCCCCTGGATCACTGGGAGAGTTAGATTTATCATGCCAACTAGGCCCATAGGAATATGTGAGCGGAATTTAATCAGGTCAAAGCTTGACTGGATGATGAAAGAAAGAAATCCAGACAGCTGGCATCCCATCTCCCTCCTGCTCCCTGGTGATCGGAGCAGCCTGCTGCTGCTTTAGTGAGCTCTCTGCCTCAACCTGTGTGCTATACTACCTGGGCAACAGCCAACCCATGCATCATCATCCCGTTGCTAGAGCTTGAGGCTTCTTCAAGAAAGACCTGCTTCGCCATGCTGCTGGCCCGTCCGTACAATGCTTGAGTGTGAGGCTTGTCACTGTGCATTGCTTGGGTTCAACATCCCATCCAGGCTTGAGTTTGAGATCCCATCCGGTCCTGCTTCGCCAAACTTCTGAGCTACTCACTACTGCCGACCCACCCTGCTGCCTGCTGCCTGCGGGCAGACTCTGGCTGCCTTGCCTGAGGGAACACTCTGCTCTCTGCTTCATAGGCCTTGGACTGGCCACCCACATGAGTTGAAGGGCTTCCAATATATTCATTGTTCTGTGAAGGTGGATTGAACTGAGCCCTCTGCACGCTGTGTGGGCTAATGGGCTGTTTTATTCCTTCTTGCTGTATAAACCCACATATACATTGATATAGATATGTATTCATAAGCGTCCTGGTTTTGTTGTTCTCGAAAACCCTGCCTAACGCAGTCACACAGGATGTTGTCGTTAGGTGACGTTGCGTTAGCGCCCACCCATAGCCACCATAGTATGCCCCACAGCAGGAAACACTGCATGTGCACAGTTGTTCCTATGCCCGAGCCCACTGATGCAGCCCCTGTGTTGACCCCTCTCACGGTGAACCCCTCCACGTGACCAAGCATGAAGCCCTTCTCCAGGGAGGGCTCTCTCCTGACAGCATATCCAAAATATGTCATTGTCTCCAAGGAGCCCTCTGGCCGCACTTCTTCTGATATGCATCTGTTTGTCCTATAAAAATCAGTCCCTGGTACTTTCAATACTCTGCTTGCTCATGATGCATAAAGTGATTGTGACGTAGCATTACGGGACGTCTGGGATGAGAAGAGAAAGGAATAAGCTACCTTACAGTTTCACTGCCCCCCCTACACACACACACACACACACACACACACACACACACACACAGTGGCTTGCCGACGCTGACCGTGAAGCAGTTAGGATCCCTCTGAGCAGCAGGGGTGTTTAATGACACGACGCCAGGCAGGCAGTCTAAGCATTACACAACAGAACAGTGTCATTTCCACAACGCACTCCTCTAAGAAGCATTGCTGTAGCCCAGAGCAAAGCGCCTCGGATAAAGAGATCAAGTCAGAAAAGAGAAAATGGATGCTTGGCCGTCATGCCAGACCGCGCCCCAGAGGCCTATCATGACCAACCTTTCTCTGCTGGAAGCCGAAAGCCGTGGGCACACTGTGCAGAGCCGGGCCTCAGGAGAAATCTCCTGCCTCAGAACTCGGGCGCCAGGCCTGAGTCTTTAGTGTCCCCTTCCTCCAGACCCAGCAGCGGGAGGTGTGGGGCAAGAATACAGCCTGCCCCTGCTCACCACCCTCCCCCTCTTCGCGCCTGTCCAAAAGGGGCACCTCCAGGCTAGCCCACGGGCTGTGTGGGATAGTTGGGGCACACGACTTCAGGACAGAACACAGCAGGAAAGCCACTAGAAGAGCAGTGCAGGTCAGAGCAAAGGCCTTCCTTCTTCATCACGCTCTTGTGCTTTCGAGAGGAAAAAGTGGGAGCAATACTCACTCTCATAATCGTGCTGTGTGTGTGTGTGCGCTCATCACCAGGAGGGCAGGTGCAGCAGCTGGCTACTCCTATTCCCAGAGTTTGGGTTTAGTCATTTCCAAGGAACCCCCGCCCACCCCACCGCAGGTGTCATTACTGGCAGATCTGTCCCTGGACAGAGAGCTGGAGTCGGCCCTCATTTCAGAGTTCTGTCTGGTGTGCTACTCAAACATGCCAATGCTACCCACTGAAATATTCCTTCTCTTCCTTTCCCTCTGTCTCTAAATCCACACAGGTATTTTGTGTACTGCTCCATTTCTTTTCCTGGCATAACTGTGGCAGCCACTTCACCTGTTGTCAACCTGAGACTGTTAAGAGTGAAGGGGTGCAGATAAGTAGCTCACACAGACTTTCTGCTCACTGCCTGCGAAGTGTTCCTGCCGACAGGACACAGGGAGTCGCACTGGAGCCCTGGTGCTGGAGATCTCTGCCGGCCTTGGGATGCTTCCACTGTCACTGGATCGACAAGACTTTCTACCCACTGGTCTGTGATCTTCCTGCACGAGGCATCGTTGTTTGTGCTGTGTGAGTCTGAAGAGGAATTTATAGAGTATCAGACATGTGGGATAATATTGGACTTATGGACTTGATCTAGACTGGACTGGGGTGTTTTTTCCAATATACTTTTATATAAAGCTCTTTCTTATACACATAAATGTCCATAAGTTTGTTTCTGTAGTCTACCCACACTAACACATTATGGTAGCCCATGCGTTTCCATTTTGCCACATGAGCTCCACCCTATCATGTGTATATATTCTCTTTATAATTTCCCAGCAAGCAGCGCTCTGGACTTGGATGAATAATGATCCCTCCATTCTCTTTGACTCTTTTTGCTGACAACCAAGATGAAGCATGCAGCAAAGTCGCTACAGGCTACAAATCTGGGGGAAGTAGCAAGACGTTCAGACAAAGGAATCATAGTTTGCAAGTTTTCCAGGAAAAGGCTTGCCTGCCACTTTGCTTCACCGGTCTTCCCACATGTTTCTAGACGTCTTCCTGCAGCCATGACCGTGACAGTGACCCTGCCCTGCCCCTCCCCAGTTCCTTCTTTCCAAATCAGATTTCAGGTGGCTGATTGGCACATGTGGGAGTTACATAAGCTTCTGTCCACTTGCAAAGGGGGGGTCAATCGAGTAACAGTTGATGACCTCATTTGGGGGCACAGTGGAGATAACTCAGGGGAGGCCAGACACATGCTCTGCTACACATTTCTGTTGACAAGTCACATTCCTGTTGAACCATGCTGATGGAGTCAGAGCCCTGGAAGAGCCACATGGATATCTGTGCCAGTGCTGAGATGAGATACTTCCCAGCCACTGGATCCACAAGACTTTCCACCCATTGGCCTGTGATCTTCCTGCATTCAGCATCGGTGCATGTGTTTTATGAGTCTAAAGAGGACTTTATAGATTGGTATCAGACATATAGGCTAATATTGGACTTATGACCTTGATCTGGACTGAGCTGAGATGTTTTCTCAATGTTCAATTCCTTTTTTGATATAAATCAAACTCTCTCTTACACACATATGAGCCTCCCTGGATTCGTTTCTCTAGTCTACCCAGACTAATATAATACAAGTGTCCAAAATGGACCGAGAAACTCCCTGTGTATTTGCTTTTTTTTTTTTCAAATTGGGATATTGAGATTCCAAGTATCATTGAGAGGTTCTGTGATGACACATCAGCTTGGGGGATGCTTCGGCCATGTCTTGATTATGAGTCTGGGAAGCAGCGGAAGTTGGGAAAGCAGGTTGAAGGAGGTAGGAGGAGGAAGAGAAGAACAGACAGTGCCTAGAGAGGCAGCAGGAAAGGGAGCGAGAACTCTAGTTTCTTTGCAGTTTCATTCTCTTGTTGTGTTTCGTGGTTACCTGACTTTTCTAGAGCGTTGGTGGGGCTGTGGGTGACTAACTGCAAGGTCAGTGGTTCAAAGTCACCAGTCCCCCACTCAAGGAAGGTGATGCTGTCTCTTCCAGGAAAGGTTCTGAAACCCTATCTGGGACCACCACTGGTTGGAATTGGCCTGATCGATGGCAGTGGGTGGATTTGGCTTGCCTGGCAGATGTGCTAACTGTACCTGAGAGAGCTCCAGTGACCCAGGACAGCACAGCCCGGTAAGCCTTGAAGCATTCAGCGGGGTGAAGTAAGTCAGCAATAAAAGGCCAGTTATTGCATGGTCTCCCTTGATCTAGAACTGGCAAATGCATAGAGACTGAGGTTTGTTTCCAGGGGCAGAGGCAGAAGGGGAGGAGGAAGCATTGTGAGTTTCTGTTTATGGTGATGGGAAATTTGGCAATAATTTTTGGTGATGGGTGTACAAACATGACAAATATGATTGATGTTACTAAATTGTACATTTGAAAAGTGTTCCATTGGTAACTTCCATGCTATGCATATATTTACACAATAAAAAATAATAAATAAATTTAAAAGCTCAGGTCAATGGCCAGAAGATCTGGAGTCTTATCCTTTAGGTGACTCTACACTCAATAGGTAAACGATGCTGGGGGATATTTCTGGAAGTCACCGAAATCCCAGGCTGCCAAAGAACTAAGCTGGAAGCAACCAGGGCAGGAGGCGGCATTCTGAGAAAGTTCCTGAGACAGCATAGAACCTAGGACTCACGTTTCATGCTGAAGGGCTGAGAGAATTAGGGACATTCTGGAAGAGGAATGTGGTGATTGCTGTGGAGGATGTGAAGGAGCCAAGGTCAGAGTCAGGACAAATGGATGGAATTTACACGGGTGCAAATTTGGGAAAGGTAGTTCCAACAGCCAGATCGTCAGCATTTCCTCAGGAAGTGTGAGCTCCCTGTCTGGACATTTTAGCAAGCTGGCAGCTACACATGCAGTGAGTGTTGTTGTTGTTGATGTTTTTAGGCACCACAGAGTTGGTCCCAACACATAACAACCCTGTGTACGGCAGAACATAGGCCTAGCCCTGTGCCAGCCTACAGTAGTTCCTCATTTCAAGTCAATCTGATGTATCAATGGGTAGAGGTGGAGTCTAGCCTGTCAATCAGGCCCCCCTGTGGGTGTGGCCTTCTTATAAGGAGGGTCCTGGGCACCTCCCCTTTCTCTCTCTCCCTTCGCTTTCCTGCTGGTGAGCCACTCGGAGACCTGCTAGAACCACAGCCATTGGACCCACAAGACTTTGAATCCCCCAGCCTGTGATCTTAATTCTGCATCGTTGCCCGTGGTGGCGTGAGTCTGAAGAGGGCCTCAAGGACTAGGGAGTTGGACTGGGTGGGGGTGTTTCCTCGATATACAATTACTTCTTGATATGAAGCTCTTTCTTACACATCTACGAGGGTCACTGGTTTGTTTCTCTAGTCAACCCAGCCTAACACGCTTATTCGAACCCATTGTTGCAACCATTGTGTCAATCTGTCTCCTTTATTACTGACCTTCTTCTTTACCAGGCCTTCTACAGAGACTGGGTCTTTCCTGATAACTGTGCAATTCAACTGTGAGTTGACTGCTCACCATCCTCACCTCTCAGGAATGTTCTGGCTGTATTTCTTCCAAGACAGATCTGTTTGTCCTTCTGACAGTCCATACTACTTTCGAAATTCTTCACCAGCGCCACAATTCAACGTCAGCCCTTCTTCAGGCTTCCTTACTCATTGCACAATTCCCACATATGAGGCTACTGAAAACGCCATGGCTTGGGTTTGGAGCACCTTAGTTTTCAAAGTGGCGTTCTTGCTTCTCTGCAATTATTATGCTCCAAAGATTAACCAGACCATCTACCAGCATTTGTTATGGAAGTCCTAGTCACCTAAGGCCTTTTGTATTGCCTGCTTCGAGCTAACTCTCCTATTATTAGGATGATGGCCCATTTCCCCGTAAGCCTATGGCAATTCTAGAATCATTGTTAATAGCCCCTAGCCTGATAGAAATGCTTACCTACCTCCACAGACTTAAGGTCCGGTCTTTTCACTCCTCTGGGCAGATAGTCAAGTAGACATTCCTAAGACCATCCCCCCTCATCACCATGTAGCCCTTAAGACAGCCCTCTCCTGTGACATATGTCTTTGCCTGTAACTGGAGGCCTGGCTTGGCTCCAGAGGGTATATAGGGATGAGACATAGGATAAAGACCCCTGAAGACCCCCACCCCCCTGCCCACCTCAAGCCTGCCTCACAGAAGCCTGTTTCATACCAGCCTGCCTGTCTCCCTCTCCACGTGGACCATCTAGCGGGGTGCAGGTGAGCATGTATCATGAAAGGGTATATATATAACTTGTAATGCTCTTTTCTCTCTCTCTCTCATGATCTCTATATCAGTGTTATAATAAATAATAATTATCGCTACACAACTGCCTGTTGAACCCTTACTGTGAGTATGTCAGGAGCCTAGCCATCCCCTGATACTTGCTCTTTAATATTTTAAAGGGGTCTTATGCAGCAAATGTGGTCAATGCTGTATATTGTTTGATGTCTCGACTTCTGCTTTCATGAACATGGACTGCTGTTAATTCAAGCCACATGAAATCCTTGACAAGTTCTACATTTTCTCCAGTGAGTGCTTCACCTCCTTGGCAAGGTTGTATCATCTATTTCAGGTCGTTCATAAGTCTTCCTTCTTGGGCAAAAGCTGCTCTCTTGATCCCAAACAGTGGATTACTCTAAGGTGCTCACACATCAGTGGCATGTTCACTCCCCTTGCAGACCTATTGCTTGGTTGAGAACTGAGCCTCAGGGGTGAATTCAGTTCCAGGCCTGAGGGTAATGAAAGGCCCTAGCCTTGGAAGGTCCACCTGTCTCTACCTGACCAGCAAGGCCCCTCCCCTTCAGTTTCATTCCAGACTTCTCCCGCTCTATCCAGGATCTTCTACTGGACTCACTTTCGGAGCACCTGGTAGTGAACCATCTAGTTCTTGTCTCAGAGCCTTGGAGACCAATGTTCAAGGGTCCATGAGTCCAAGGGACCAATCGTTTCAATGTGTCTTTTATATTCATCATTCATCTTTCTTCAAGACAGAGCCCCAAAGTGGTCCTTTAAATGGGCACTCATGGAGTTTCAAGACTCCAGTTGCTATGATGCACCAAAGTAGAATAGCTAGTTTGTGGACTGCATGATGCCACAAACCCGATGTTGCCGGAGTCTGTTGTCCTGAGCCCCTGTGTCCAGTGACTCATTTCCTCAAGGAAATGAGTGTCCTTGGTTAGGTCTGTCCTTGGTTATGTCCAAGAAGTATTCATGACTTTGGCACTCTCTACCACCTTTGTGGGTATATTTTCAGCAAAGGTACAAATATCCTTTGTTCAGACCTATTCCTATGTCCAGGTACACTCCTACTTCCTCTCCCACACCTGCTCAGCTTGTGTGTCTGTGCTAGTATCTCTGTGGAGAGCACCATGACTGCAGGTTGTGTGTAGCTGCAGTATCCACCTCTGTGGCTTTTAACTCTCTCTCTACTTCCAGCGACCTCCCCAACTTCCATCATTCTTTGCTAAAATCCCCGTTATTATATACTGCCCTTCCCTTCATTCAACTTTCTGAATCCACTAGACTTTCTTTCATTTAGAAGTCAGAAACTATACTACACTCTCTTTTTACTTTGCAATAGTCCTCACGATAAATCAGTCTCCAGGGGCCTCTGTTCCAACTTGTGGGTTTGTTTTATTTTGGATTCCCCTGCAGCTCACTTGTTGTGGGTGGTGGGGGCATGTGGGTGAATGCAAAGTTGTTACCTGCTGCTGTTGGTTCTCTGTCTGGAGAACTCCCTTTAATTTTTCTCCTCACGGTAATCTGGCTTTTGCAAACTTTAATTTCTGCTTACCTAGACATATCCTATTTTCTATCATAGTTGAGGGAGGTTTTTTGAGCATATGGTCCTTAATTGGCAGTCATTTTCTTTCAGGGTTTTAGATATGTCATTCCATTGCCTTTATGTCTGTATTTTTCTGCTGAGAAATCAAAATTTAGACTAATGACTCCTCTTTTCCTGTAACTTTTCATTTAGTCCTGAGTTGCTCTCAGGATTCTTCTTTGAAATGCCTTTGTGATTTTCTTTTGGAGTCTATCCTGTTTAGGGATCCTTCAACTTCTTGGATCTATATCTTCCAGTCTTTGATGATTTGTGATGTTCAAAAGCTCTTCAGTGATTTTCCTATGTTTCTTCTCCTCCCCCCCCCCCCCCCCCCAAATCCGGTCTCTCTTTGTATTCTGGAAATTCTGGTCCCATGTTGCTATTCCTCTTGAATGTGTCGCACATAAATCTTAGGCTTTCTTGGGATTTGGGGTTCTTTTTTTTCTGACTGTTCCCCCAACAGAATTATGTTGAGAGATTTGTCTTTAAGCTCTCAAGTTCAGTCTTCCATCGATACAAGTCTAGTCTCTTGCCCTTTCAATGTATTTCTAGTTCTGAAATATTAGCATCACTCTTCTGGATTCCTATTTGCTATTTTTGTGTGGTTTCTAAGTTTTTAATTCCTTTTTTTATTTGTTCACGTAGTGCCTTCTTCATAAATTCTTCTCGTTTAGCCCATGTTTTCCTTGATCTTGCTCTCTCTATCTGTTGAAAGTACCTAACTGTAATTCTTAAGGAAATTACAATGCTAGCTCTTCCTCAGAAAGTCTTTCAGACTCTCTGTGTGAGTCCCTCTGCCTTCTTTCCTTGTGTGAGCCGAACATACCCTTTGTCTCTGAGACATGGTGGTATTGTTGTATTTGAGTGTACTTGATGATTGTTCTCAGGCCTCCCGCTGGTCTCCTGGTGGGTACCATAGAAGGAGGTGAGGGTGCAGTTCTCTGCTCCTGGTTCAGGTGGCATGGTTTCAGCTGGCATTGGCTCTATCTATAAGAGTGGGCAGTGGCCTTCACCCAGTAGGTGGGGCAGCAGGAGGCCCAAGTATGGCTGGATTGTCTCATGTCAATCATGTAGAACGAAAAAGAGGGAGGGAGGGACAGAGAGAGAGAGAGAGAGAGAGAGAGAGAGAGAGAGAGAGAGAAACAATCAACAAAAAAGTGAAATCACAAAGAGAAAGAAAGCAAGGAAAAGCAGGCCCCCAAAGCCAGAAAAATAATATCCTGACTCAAGAGAAAGAGGAATCAAGAAAGACAGACAAGAGAAGGAAAAAGAAAAGTGGGGAAAATAGTGAAAAGCATTCATGGTGGAAAAGATGAAAGAAAAATAGGAAAGAGATAAAGAATTTTTAAAAGAGAAAGGGGACTAGTAAAGGAAAAACTAAAAGGAGAAAGAGGGGCAGATAGACCAGAGAAAGAAAGGATTAAAAATCATGGGAGGGAAAGAACAAGAGCCAAGAAAGGCGATAGCCTGGGCAGGCAGGGCACCTGGTATGAGCTGGCACCCTCTGCCACACAGGGTTTGATATCAAAATAGATTAGAAGACAAAATAGTGTAGGATAAAGGGTGTGAGACAGAGGCCAAGGAATAGGGAGACCCCCCCAGGGACAGGGATTTCTCCCAGGGACAGGGAGATCCCCCAGGGACAGGGAGACCCCCTAGGGACAGGGATCTCTCCCAGGGACAGGGAGATCCCCCAGGGACAGGGATCTCTCCCAGGGACAGGGAGCTGAAGATCTGAGAAGTGCCACCTGAGCTGCCTTGCTCTGGAGCTGGTTGTCTGCACCTGGACTTGCAGCTCCTGCACAGAGAGACAGGGAAGCTCTGCTCTGAAAACCCTTCCCTCGTGGTCTTTCTGTGGTCGCCACCCTGGATAATCGAGACAAGCGTCACTCTGCAGCTCACGGGTCAGCTATGAGGATCTCACGAAATGATGGGTGTTAAAAAGAGTCAAGGAGCTCTCCGGTTTCCATCGGGTGAAATCCTGGACAGTCAGAATTGCCAACAGCCGGGAGAACTGAGGTGCGGAGAGCTCTGGTTCAGTGGAAGCTCACACGGCCAGGTGTTCTTGGAGCCAAGACGAAGCCTCCCTCCTTCGTTGTCCTTTCTACAACCCCCATTTCCTCCAGAGGAAACTTCCGTGAGCAGCAGAGGAAACAATATGGATTCCAGGGCCCGAGGTGCAGCCTCTGGGTGGAGTGTGGGTGGGGATGGCACACCCCTCAGCCGCTGTGGGTCCTCGTCTGCGGGACGGGCTGCAGGGACATCGCGTCCCAGTTGTGGGAGACGGGAAGCCAGAGGAGCTGCGCTCTTCAAATCCCAGACCATCTGCCGACCCTCTGAGGCCTCTGCTGGGGACCCAGACACAATACCCAGACAGACAGACAACCCCTGAGATACAAACACAGGAAGCAAGGAGCACAAGACAAGCAGAAACTCACCCAGAGGGGCACAAGCACCACACACAAGTCGTCCCCAGGGACTCCTGAACCCCGGGGTGTGTGTGTTATTTTGAACCCACCAACTGTTCTACACAAGAAAGATGAGGCTGTCTGCCCCCAGGACGGTCTGCGGGCCCAGAAGCCTGCAGGGGAAGTTCTATCTGCCCTGCAGGGTTGCCCACGGGGAGGAGTCTGCATCAGTCTGATGGCAGTGGGCTTGGCTTCAGTTTGGCAGCCCCTGGGCCCCACCCCATGGACTCTCACAGATGTTCAGGGAGAAGATGAACCGTCAGTGCCTTCAGTACCTGCTTCTCTCTCTCTCTCTCTCTCTCTCTGTCTCTCGTGGGTGAGGGGCAGGCACACAGATGGGCACCAAGTCTTGGCCTGGGCAGGTGTGTGGGTGTCCTCCTCATCAAACCAGGCAGCCTGAGAGCAGGGTGTGGGTTCGCTCCACACAGTGGTCCTGTGTGGGGGCAGTGGGCGTTGCTATGGAGATGAGAGCCGGCAATGTAGGCAGGCTCTGTGTGGGCGGCCTGAGCACCGCAGCTCATGGAGTCGAAGGGAGGGCGGGCAGTCGAGCGAGTGCCAGGCTGGGGTGGGGGTGGGGAGGCCAAGATGACAGGACCAGCTGCCTGGTTCCTGGGCCTGGGCTCAAGGTAACGAGCATGTTGGCAGATTTGAGCTGGCTGTCCAGCTGACAATGATGGCACTTTAGGAAGCCAGACTACAGGGCCCTCACGCTCTCCGTTGGTGCCACCTGTGCTGGTTCCTGCAGTTGTGCTCAGATCACAGTCAAGGCCAAGATCACCAAGGAGGACAAGGCATAGGCTTGGAAGCGACTGTGAATGAAAGAGCAATATGGTGTGGGTCTGCCCCTCTCTAGCTGTGTCTGTCCATCTCTCCTCTGGTGCCTCCTCAGAAGACCTATGGACCAAGGCACTGCTATGACTTCTGGGAATAGGGGCGACTTCCTATTTCTGAGCACAGTCAAACGCCTCCATATCTGGAAGATGGATCTGCAGGTGCTGAGGAGACGATTTGGCTCTAATTGGAGCCTGCAGGTGGTCCCGGGTCCCTCCGACGCCATGTTCACTGCCTCAGGAGGATGTGCCTGACCCAGGGCAGTGCTGCATGGAACCAGTGGAGGGAGGCCGGCATCTGTTCTCATTGACAACAGAAGATGGTCGTGTCAACCATGGGAGACCAGACAGCGAATATTTAGCCCCTTTCCCCGCCTCCTGCTGAGCACCTAGTAAGTGCCAAATGTGGGGGATGCAGAGAGGCCAGGGCGGTTGCCGAAGTTCGAATGATGAGTGCCATTGAAAACATCCCAACCACTAGCCCTTTTTCTCTTGTCCTGTGTGTCCTGGTAAGTCAAGAGCTCAGTAAGGCTACCTCTGCTTTACAGGTGAGAAAACAGAGGTGCAGGAAAAGTACATCCTGGTCTCCAGGCACTCCCGCCTGTGATAGCTGGGAGAACAGGAGTTTAAATTCCCCCCTGGGCTGGTTCAGAGCCCCTGCACCTCATCCCTGAGCTACACTGCTCTTCAGTCCTCATCCTGTCTCACTGTCTCACTGACTCCAGGACAGAGTCTCAAAACTGTCAGGTGGTGTTCTGCACGCCCTGGGTCTGTCCCACGCTCCCTGACACAAGAGAGCCCTATCCCCATGCCATTGTCCCGCCCCAGCTAGGTCATCCCACCTCCATGAGGAAAGGGGGCGTCGACGGGGCCTGCGGGATGACGCCCTCCAGATCCTCCAAGGCCATGCGACTGCTTTTATGCCTCCACTGCCTCCCACAAGAAGATATGCCCAGGGCCATGCAAAGAGCACCAAGACTCGAAGATCTGAGCTCCGCTTCCTGTGCCCACACTGAAACCTCCCTGGGCCTCCATCTCCCCATCTGTGTGATCCATGCTTGTGAGGCTTGAATCCAAAGACTTTCTACCCGCTGGTCTGTGATTGTGCTGCATTCGGTGTCGTTGCATGTGTTTCTTGAGTTTGAAGAGGATTTATAGACTGGTGTCGGACATATGGACTAGCAACAGACTTATGGACTTGATCTGAACTGGACCAGGACATTTTCTCAATATTCGACTGCTCTTGTACCTAAGACTCTTTCTTTAGCCTGTCATTCAGTCACCGCTTGATGGCCTCATTTGAAGGCACAACCAAGATAAGTAGCTTGCTAGAGGCCTCCCCCTCTGTGTTTCACCTTCATGTTGATGAGCCGCTTTGAGCTGATGGTGCTGATGGCAGCCAGAGTTCCTGGGGATGCGTCCACCGCCAGTGGATCTACCAGACGTTGCCCTCACCGGCCTGAGAGCTCCCTGCATTCTGCATCCTTGCCTATGGCTCCTGCAGGAGTCTGAAGAGTGATTGATGGACTAGTATTGGATTTATGGACTCGATGTGGACTGGGCCGGGTGCTTTCTGCATAACCAATCCCTCCTTGATATACAGCTCTTTCTGACACATATCTGAGTGTCGGTGACTGGTTTCTCTGGTCTACCCGACCTCTTGCAGTCAGTGAACAGGAGGACACTGTCAAGAAGATGCATCCACACGGGGGCTGCTTCAGGGGCTCAAACGTGACAAGAACTGGAAGGGTGTCAGAGGGCTGGACCCTGCTTCCTTCCGTCACATGCGGGGTCACGAGGAACCAGCGCCCGATGACAAGGAAACATGGCAGGCAGGAGGCAGGGTGAGTGGCCTTGATGTGAGGTGAGCAGGATGTGATTTTAGGATCAGGTTTATCAGAGTCCATCTCCTTGGCGATGTCCGAGGGATGGCAGAAACAAGCGAGCAGCGATCTGAGGGGCTGACAGAGATCAAGAAAGCAGAGCGAGGAGCAGAGCGACCCAGGGTCTCTGTGCCGGGACTCCCAGAGCCGAGAAAACGGCTTCCCTGGAGCTGGCACTCGGCATGTGGACTTGCAGCCCCGCATTTGGGGAGAAAGGCCATTCATCTTCAGCCAGGCCACCACCTCGCATATTTCACCATAACGGAGTTCTGGACAGTCTTCAGGGGGATCAGAGGCCAGTGTGCCCTCGGCCTGGGACTCAGTATTTCTGCAGCCCAAGCCCCGCTCCACCCCATCCTTCCCTGGGGCTGTCAAGTGGAAGTGTGGTCTGTGTCTGGGGGCAGACAGCAGCAGGAAGCCAGCACTGGCAAGAAGTCCAGATGCTGCTGCTCCCCTCCAGGCCCATCTGAGGATGGAGAGGTCTGACACCTTCCGAGGCTGTGAACAGAGGAGGGTTGGTGGGGCTTCAGGGTGTGGGGTGTGCCCCCACTGGACTCTGTCTCACGGAGGGGGCATGTGAGCCAGGCCTGGCTCCGGACGCAGGCACAGCTCTAAGGGGTTGGCCTCCAGGTGCCCTGCTGCCTGGGTTGGGAGGGCAAGCAGGCTTTTGTGGGAAGAGGACAGGAGGAGGGGGCAGTGCCCACCGCACCGAGTGTCATTTCTTGAGATTTCTGTGGAAGTGTTTGCTCTAGTATGGGGGTGGGGTGGCGGGGTGGGTGAATCTCATTGTTTCTATGGCAACCCAATATCTTCACCACCAAGCTTTCCCTCAACAGGAAAGGAATCTCAGAGATGCCAGGGATGTGTGTCTGCTTAGAGTCGGGGCTGGATCCAGGCCCTGGAGCGGCCTACAACCTCCTCCGAGGGAGAGAACCTGGCCCACTCCCACGGTCACCCAGTGGGTACCCCTGGCTCCATGCCAGGCATGCGCTGAGCCTGAGAGGGGAGGACAGTTTGCCTAACACGTTCCTGCCCTCCAGAGCTGGCAGTCTAACGGGAACGTCATCGTCCATGAGTAACGTCCAACAGACAGGTGCTAAACCCGGTGGATGTGGGGCCCGGCATGGCGTGTGCGCCCCGGGGAAGCTGGGAAGGTGCTGGAGGAAGTGGTGGATCTCCTGGGTCTCTGGATGAGCATCCTCTCTGGGTGGGCAGGCACAGGGCGCTGCTCCCAGGGACGGAGTAGAAGGGGGTACTAGAGGGAGAAGAATGCATAGAGGAGGGAGTCCCTGGGTGCAGGGTTCATATGCCCGCGCTCAGCAAGGGTCAGGTTTGAGCCCACTCCAGAGTTGAGAAAAGAGGTTGGCAACCTACTTTTGAAGAATCCACATCCAAAAGCTTACAGAGCACAGCTCTGACAGGCGTGCACACACATGCGTGCACAGCTGTGCTGTTGACCAGCCAGGGCGGCCCGGGCCGCTCTCAAAGAAGATTGTGATGTCTTTAAAGCGGCTCTTCTAATGCGGTTTCCATGAGAACAGGGTGGAGGTTCACATTCTACCCTTATGTCTTCCCTTCCCCTGGCGTTTCCTGGTTCCAGGCCTCCTTTCCAACCCTCTGAGCGCTTGTCTTTGGGCGCAGTCCACCCTCTTGCTCTGACATGGGCGATGCTCCTCACGGGGTGAGATCTGAAGGGTGACTGAGGGCCTCTGTCTTGGGGACGTCCCCAGCCTCTCGCCTCACCTCTCTTGGGACGTTGAGTGTTCTGTTCCCACGCTCTGCCCACTCGTCCTTCTCAGAGACCTGGTCGTGGTGGGCAACACTGTCTGTCTGGCATTCTTGTTCCTGGGGCTCGGGGTGCTGATGGTGGCGGGTCCAGAGTCCAGTCGGCTGGCCGTGTCCATGGGT
This sequence comes from Nesogale talazaci, assembly GCA_004026705.1. Taxonomy (NCBI): domain Eukaryota; kingdom Metazoa; phylum Chordata; class Mammalia; order Afrosoricida; family Tenrecidae; genus Nesogale; species Nesogale talazaci. The sequence continues at coordinate 41,669 of PVJH01009047.1, read as the reverse complement.
CTTCGATTTTCATTACCCTTCATGCGTCTGGATGCGGCGAGACCCATGGTTGCCCCTGACCTGGCTGCTCACACATTGTGAAAGGTCTCCCTTGCGATTTGCTGTGCACGGTCTCTGGACACTCTGCAGTGCTGGTGGACCTGAGTAGGACACTAAGGCTTTGATCCTGAGCCACCAGGCCAGGGACTCCCTCCCTCCAGGTGTTTGGTTATGCCTCAGAGGTCGTCATCACAGGGCCCCACCACATTCAAGGACATAGAGGCAGCAGAGGTGGATCCATATCTACTCATGTCCTCTGTCAACCCTGCACACCTGTCCTCCCACTGCCTCCCCCCTCTGCGCCACCCACAGTGCTGTCTATCCAGGCATCTGTTTGTCCAGGGGCAGCAAGGTGCCTGCAGCAGTATTGACCTTGGTCTGATTGTCGTTGCCTTCTGCTTTGCCCGGTTTGCACTTGTCTGCCCTGTGAGCATGAAGATGGTGACCGAGTTCACCTCTGAGCATCGCTGGATGATGAAATGAGTCAGAGGTCCCCAGGTTTCGCAGCAGTTTGTGTTTGACAATGAAATGAAAGGTTGGCGGTTTGAACTCGCTCATCGGCACCTTGGAAGAGACTGGTGGCCCTCTCCTGTCAAAGGTTACCGCCCCAAATCCCCAGGGAGCCGTTCTACCCAGCACAGGTGGCGCATGTTCAGAGCAGACTCAGTGGCGATGGGCTTGGATTTGTTGTTTGTTGTGTTCACAGAAGGCATAATTGTCAGGACTCATCTCCTCCCCCAGTGACCTGAGAGACGGCAAAGCGTGAGCCTCGGGGGGAGGAGGGGGAGGGTTGACAGATCCTGGAGGCCAACGGGGTGCAGGAGACTAGATGCATCCAAGAAGGAAGTGGAGTTGAGACTATCAAGGGGTCTAGGGAGGCCTGCTCTCTCCACCCCCACCCCAACCCCCCGCCAGGCTGCTGGGCTCATCTGGAAAGACTGTGCCAGAGTCCTGGGAGCCCCGGTCCCACCAGCCCAATATACGGGCACCCACTCTGAGGTGCAGAGAGGGTGCATGGTACCCTGAGGTTCCCGGGCGGTGAGTGGGCGTGGACTGGCGGGGTTAGCATTCATAAAATGAAAAGCCGCTTTCTAGCTGACCTGAATACATCATTTATTTCTGGAATTTTAATAATTTAGAAGGCTTCTTTTCATCCATATGTCATCAAAAATAGAAACCTCCGTCCTCTTCCTTTTCCAAATGGCCTCTGGGAGCAGAGAGGCTCCAGTGTTCTTCAGCCGGGCCCGCTGCCCTGGGCTGCCCCCCGGGTGGGCTCCCTCCACCCTCGGGGCCTGTTCGCTACATGAGGCAGGTGGGAGGGAGAGAACCAGGTGGGAAGAGTCCCCTGCCCCCAGCTCACCCACTGTGTGAGCTGGGTCAGTCTCTTCCTCAAACCTCGACTTCCTCATGGGTGAGGTTGGTCATGGCAGCCCCTTTTGGACTTGTTGAGAGAAATCAGTGACTCAACATTGGCCTGGGCCTGTCTCTGCCTCTGTGCCCGAAACCCGACCTACAGGAATTCCCGCCCCCAGCGCTGGGCTCTAATAAAGGGAGGGACCCAAATTGCCAAGGGGACAAAGGCTCTGGCCAAGCAGCACAAGCCCGTTCTTCCCATGAGTGATATGGTGATTGTTCAAGTCTGAACTGGCTCCTTCAAACATAACCACAGTTCTCCCTCTCTCGCTCTTCAAAATTCCCTACCCTACACCCAACACCTATCCCACCATCGCCGGGTTCTTTTTTGCAAAGGTAACTAGTGTGGAAGATGGAATAATGTCTCCCTCCGACATATTGGAAGTGTGAATGTAGGAGAGGAGCCAGTCTGGGTGCAGGGTAGCAATAGTGAAATATGCAACTTTACTTTAGTTCTTCAATGCTTCCTCCTCTCCACTATCATGATCCCAATTCTACCTGACAAATCCAGCTGGACCAGGGGACAAACACTGGAGCGGGAAACAGGGTAATTCAGGATAGATGATTCCTCCAGAACCAGTGGTGAGAGTGGTGATTCTGGGAGGGTGGAGGGAAGGTGGACTAGAAAGAGGGAACCAATTGCAGGGATCTATGTATAACCTCCTCTCTGGGGTACAGACAACAGGGGAGTTGACACATCGGACAGTGTACAAGATGGCAAAATAATGACAATTTATAAATTATTAAGGGGTATGGACAACAGAGAAGTGGGTGAAGGGACACATTAAGCAGTGCACAAGATGGCAAAATAATGATAATTTGTTAATGATTAAGGGTTCATAAGAAAGAGGCAGTGGGGAGGGAGGGGAAATATGGGGAGCTGATACCTTGGGCCTAAATAGAAGGAGGATGTTTCGAGAATGATGATGGCAACAAATGTACAAATGTGATCTGCATACAATTGGTGTGTGCATTGATTGTGATAAAAGTTGTATGAGCCCCTTGGCTGAGTCCCAGTGGCCTAGTGGTTGTGTGCAGGACTGCAGCTCACAGGGTTGACGGTTCAAATCCAGCAGCAGCTCTCTAGGAGCAAGGCTGGGCTTCCTACTCCCACCAGGGCAGTGATGCCACACACAAACCAAAAAAAAAAAAAGTTGTATGAACCCCCAATAAAATGATTTTTTAAAAGAAAGAACCGTAAATATTACTTTATCAGGAAAGGGGGCATGGTGTGTGTGTGGGTGGGGGGGGGGGCCCAGTTGCAGATGTGAGGAAGTTTGGTGAGGAGTTCTGTAGATGGGTCCCAGTGCAGTTAGTTAGAGGTGTGCTGATATGAACGGGAGGAGCCCTGGAGGTGGAGTAGTGGCCAGTTGGCTGCAGGAGCCCAGGTCAGCGCTTGGAAATCACCAGCCAGTTCCTGGGGAGAACCATGGAGTTTTCTACCCCCATAGACAGTGACAGTCTTGGAAATCCTTTCAGGCAGCTGTCCTCTGTCCTATTGGAGCCCTGTAAATCAACGTTGACTGGATGGCGGAGTTTGGTTTTGCGTTTTTTTTATTATGAGAGAGAAGGCAGTTAGAGGTTTGGCACACCCACACTATGTGTGCCAAAATGGGCTGAGAGAGATCTGAAATGCTGGCTTTGGAGCAGCAAGGCAGCGAGCAGCAGGCAGTGGCTCCAACCACCCACAGCAGGAAAAGGCAGCCCTGGGGCCCCTGGAGGGAGGACGGCCCCACCACACCTTCTAGTCGGCCAGGGATGCTGATTTGAGACTTCCTTTGCGCGAACAGGGAGGGAGTGAATTTTTTCTTCATCACTTTATTGGGGGTGGGGGTTGGGGTGGTGGTGCTTATACAGCTCTTATCATAATCCATCCATTGTGTCAAGCACATTTGTACACATGTTGCCATCATCATTTTTCAAAGCATTTTCTTTCTACTGGAACCCTTGGTATCAACTCACTTCCCCCCTCCCCCCACTGTTGCTACCTCATGAACCCTTGATAATTTATAAATTATTGATTTTTTCATGTCCTACACTGACTGCTGTCTCACTTTGCCCATTTTTCTTTTCTGTTGTCCGTACCCCTTGGAGGGGTTATATGTAGATCATTATGATCAATTCCCCCTTTCTCCTCCACTTTTCCCTTAACCTCCTAGTATCGCTACCCTAATTATTGGGTAATTACTGAGAGGTCTATCTGTCCTGTATTCTCTGTGTTTCTGGCTCTTATCTGTACCCCTTTACACGCTCCGGTCCAGCCTGATTTGTAAGTAGAACTGGGGTCATGATAGGGGGAGGGGCAGTATTAAATAACTAGAGGAAAGTTGTATGTTTCAACAGTGCTATACTGCATCCTGACTAGCTGGTCTCTTTCTTGTGACCCTTTTGTAAGGCAGTGCTCAGTTGTTTTCAGATGAGCTTTGGGTCTCCACTCTGCACCCTCCCTCCCCCACCATTCACATTAATATAATTCTTCATTCTGGGTCTTTGATACCTGATACCTGATCCCATCAACACCTCACAATCACACAGGCTGGCGTGCTTCTTCCATGTAGACTTTGTTCCAGCTAGATGGTCACTTGTTTATCTTCAAGCCTTTAATACCCCAGACACTACATCTTTTGTTAGTTGGGCACCATCAGTTTTTTTCAGCCCATTTGTTTATGAATTCATTTTGTCTTCAGGGATCCTGTCAGGAAGGTGAGCATCACGTAATGTCAGGTTATTAGAATAAAGTGTTCTTGTCTTGAAAGAGTACATGAGTGGAGGCCCAATGTCTGTCTGCTGCCTTAATACTTAACATACACATACATGTACATTGATCTATATCAGTAGTTATATATAAATATATTTACATATGTACATGCCTGTATTTACATCTCTATAAATGTTCTTTGCCTCCTATTTCTTTTCTCTGTTTTCTTTTACTTTCAAGAGCATAAATCTCTATCATTTTTTGTTGCTGTTGTTGGGCATCACTGCCCTCTGGTGGTGGGAGGAGGCCCAGCCTTTGCTCCTGTGGAGCCGCTGCTAGAATTGAACCTCCATCCCAGTGGGCCGCAGTCCCGCACACAACCACTTGCCACCGGGGCTCAGCCTAATCTCTATCATTTTTTAAGCCACCAAGTTTGTAGTCATTTGTCACAGCAGCCACAGGGAATGAACACACAAAGCAACGGACTCAGCCCAGCTTTTGGGAAAGCCAGGCCCACAGCTGTCTTAGAACAAGGCCCATTGCTGGTCCTGCCAGGATCTCGGCCGAGACTCTTCTAATCACGATCACCACCCACAGCCAGGGGGCCTTCCATATCCTGTCTCCTTTCTGGAACACTGCTCTGGATTTAGACATCACCCGGTCAAGGACACCAACCACTCAACCTCTCTCTTTGAGAATTTGAGTTTTGTCCCGAAAGAGTCTCAGAGCTTCTTCCTGTTAGTCGAGAACTCCAAACCCCCCTCTCTCCTCAATCCCCCGGCTTTTCATCCCCACCCCCTGCCCCTGCTCCTCCTTGTCAACTCCGCTAGGTCTTCATGACCACTGCCAGAGTGCCACTGTACAGACAAAGAAACCTGGAAAAGCAGTCTCAGGAGTGAATCCTTGGATGTCCAGGAGGAGAGGGTTGTGGCCCCTCCTGTGCATCCACAGGTGTCAGTACAGGGCACCAGCTTGTCGGTGGGTGGGGGGAGAAGAGGGTGGGGTGTTTCATGGACACTCAGTCCCTTTTGAGTCATACTGACTCTATAGGGCAGTGTAGAACTGTCTCTTTGGGTTTCAAAAACTATAAATCTTTTTTTCCCCCTCTTGAGGTGTGTGTGTGTAGCAAGTCAATTTTATTTTATCTACTTATTTTTTTTTATCATTTTATTGGGAGCTCTTAGAGATACCATGACAATCGTTAATTCAATCACCTCCAACCGTCTTGTTCAATTGCTACCACAGTCCTTTTCCAAACATTTTCTTTCTTCTTGAACTCCTTGATATCAACCCTCCTCTATTTCCTCCCTCCCCCACAGTAACTCTTATTTTTATTTATTTATTGCCATATCTGACACGATCCAAGATCCATTTACATGCAGATCTGTTGTCTGCTCACCTGGAGTGGGGTTCTACAGTCAGCAGTGCTATCAGTTGCTCCCCGCTCCCCCCTCCCCACCCCCTCGGGGAAGCATTACTCCTGTCACTCTTTCTGAAGGGTTATCTATCTCGGCTTTCTTGCAATTGGATGGTCTCGATGATACAAATGGCATACAAAAATGAACACGTGGCTGTGTGCGGGACTGCGGCCCACAGGGTGGACGGTTCAAATCCAGCAGCAGCTCTCCAGGAGCAAGGCTGGACTTCCTACTCCCACCAGGGCAGTGATGCCACAGAACAAACAAACAAACAAAATGGGGTAAAACAAATAATGACCGTAATAGTAAGGGGAGGGAATGTTGGAGAACTGGAGGATGGCTCTGTGCCCCGCCAGTGTACAGTGCCCCCTGGATATATCGTCCCTCCCGTGCGGCCCCCTTAACTTGCAGGTGGGTTTTAGGTCTCCACCCCATCCCTGCCCCTTCACGTTGTCTGCATTGCTTAGGGTTGAACTTCTGATACCTTTTCCCGTGGACACCTTAAGTTCACACATCTGGAAGAAGCTGGTGTGCTTCGTCCATGTAGGCTTTGTTGCTTCCCTGTTAGATGGCTGTTTATGTGATGACCAGCCTTTAAGACCTCAGACACTATATCTTTTTTTGGGGGGGGGGGCATCACTGCTCTCCGGTGGTGGGAGTAGGAGGCCCAGCCCCACTGCTGGAATTGAACCACTGTCCCAGTGGGCTGCAGTCCCGCGCACAACCACTACGCCACCGGGGTTCAGCCCCCAGACACTATATCTTTTAATAGCCAGGCACCTTCAGCTTCCTTCACATTTGCGTATGCACCCACTTTCACGGGTGTGGAAAGCCTCATCTTTCTCATGTACAACTCTGACTCTGCCAACAGAGGGAGGGGCCCCCAGATAAGAAGGTAAGGGGCACACATGGGGGCAGGGGTGGTAGTGGAATGCTCTCACTCCCCACCCCCCGAGGGGAGTGTGTGCTTCTAAATGCTAGCTTTAGGTTAAGAGACAGTCTACAATTCCAGTCCTCTGAGAGCAGCCCTGCTGCCCAGAGCATCACCATTACTGCTCTTTCTGGGCCTTGGCCCATCAAGGCAGAGGCTCCTGCAGAAAGAGAGGGTAGTTGCTTTGTGTACTGTGGATCCCGCACGGACTGACGGGGACCCTCTAGACCAGGGCAGAGCTGTCCCGTGGGCTTGCTGTGCTGCCAGCCTGAGAGGAGGGAGGACAGGCCTTTTCCCCTGCTGAATGGCTGGCAGGTCTGAGCTGCAGCCCAGTGTTAGGCATTGGGCCCCCGGCCTCCGTGGGAGTGAGTGGAGGGCTTTCCATCCAGATGGGACTGGTTTAGGTTCCCAAATGTTCCACCTAGCAGCTGTACTTTCAGGTAAGCCGCTTCCCCACACCCTCAAACTTGACTTTCCTGACTAGGCAACTGGGACCCGACAGATTTGTGTGAAGAGCGGCTTATGACAATAGTCCCCGGCAGTGAATCCTCACAGCCATGCTTCCTCCCTTGAATGCTGAGGGTCAGTGCTCATCCCCTTCCAGAGTTGCCCCAGGCCCACCACCAGGGACCCCATCCTGCCTGAGAAACGAGGCCAGGTGGGTAGTGAGAAGTGCGTCTTCCTCTCTGGGACAGACTGAGGTGTAGGAGCGAGAGGCTGGCTTCCCATACAAGTCCGTGATAGCCGGCACTGCAGTGAGTGAGCCCGGACATCGTCTCCAGGACCTGCCTCTCTCTCCTGGCCCCTCTGTGCTACCAAGCAGATGAGGGGAGGTCTTCCCATCTCCACGTCCAAGGAGCCTCTTGGCCATCTTCCTCTGGGCAGGGGCAGCCTGGGGGTGGGCCCGAGCAGAGAGTCTGCTGGACCCAGCAGAGCTGTCTCTGAGCCCACAGCCTGGAGAAAGGCAGGGCTGGGGGAAGCGTTGGGGGTGGATTTTGCGGCCAGGTGCTTTGACGGGCAGGAACCGGATTCTGCACGGAATTTCGGTGGAGAAATGACAGCAGACAGGGTGGCTTCTAGCTCTCCAGAAAGATGGGGAAGGGCAGGGCCAGGTCTTGCCTACTGTGAATCATGGCTCTCCTTCCCTCCCGGCCTCCCTCCTCACCCAGGAGATCAGCTGTGCCTCCTGGTTCCCCCAAGTCTTGAGAAGTTCTGTCAGCCAGAGTGTCCTGACCTCCTCCCTGGCTGGGAGACACAGCCCGCCCCCCACAGTCCGCGGGAACCTGTGGATTCTGTGATGCCGTCCCTTCCTCACCATGCCTCTGCCTCTGCCTCTCTGAGCCTGTTTACAGCGTGGGGAATGTCCGGCCTGAGGGCCCTCTGGGACCCAAGAAATCATCAAGACCATCCGAGGTCAAACGCCTCACCAAAGAGGAGCGGCTCGACCCATCACATAGGGTGAGTTAATGACATGCTTGACAGCGTGGCCCCTGAGGGATGTCATCTGTATCCAAATGGCCCGTCACAGAGCAAGGCTTCTCCCAGCCTGGACCGCTTGGAGAGAGCAGGTAAGCCGGTCCCCACCCCGCTACACCCGCCAACAGATGGGAAGAGGAAGGAAAACAAGCTGGGGGCCTTCACGTGATGTCTTGGAGAAGACGTGGGTCTGACATGGACAGGGCCTTGGGCAAGCACTGTAGCTGAAGCGTGGCTAGAACTTGGATACAAGTCAAAACTTCAAGGACACACAGTCAAGGTCAATATAATCTGCACACAGGTGTTTACGGGTATCAAGGAAGCGTCCTTGAAAAAGAAGGTTATACTGGAGTTTGGTCTCTGTTCTTTGCTTTGTAGATTTTATTTTTATAGCACCGGATAATCTGTTTTTTTAGAGAATGTTGTTTTCACAATGTTACTTACCAAATTTAAAATATTCTGAGTAAATGCAACCAGTCACGTATCCCCAAATTCGAGTGTGAATAAAAGGAGAGGACACAGCCCACTTCTTTGCTACATGCCTGAGCGAGCTGTAGCCCTCTGCTTTCTTGCAGATTCATTCCCTGTGCTTCTCGTTCCTCTGCGTCTCCGTTCATGTATAACAACCAGCACCTTAGCGTCTCAGAGCCCGTTTCTGATTCTGCAAACTAAGGCTCACAGTCCTGAATTCCCAGGAGGCTGGGGAGTCAGGGGCAGGAGGAGATGAAATTCGTACACCCAAGACATGCTCCGAGGCCTGGTGCTAGATTGTTGGCTACACCCGGAGGTTCAAGCACAGGACCCTGGTGAGGAGGGCCCAGGCCCGGGCAGGTTCTGCTGGGTTGTGTGCAGGGCCCCCACAGGAAGGAGGAGACACAGCAGTCGTGGAGGAGACGCCGACTTCCTGGAGGGGATGTTCTAGTGGGAGAGAAAGACCGTGAACAGATGGGCAAAAGGCGTAACAGGTGAGGACAGGGAGGGGCGATGGTTCAGAAAGTCCGTGCAGGTGTGGGTGCACACCTGGTGACACAGAGAAGGCACTTGTTGAGAGATTGAATGGATGGATGAGCAACCACACCTCCCCCACCTTTCTGAACCAAGCAGCCACGATGGTGGCGATGGTGATCGCCAGTTCCAGGCCCTTTTCACAGGCTCTTGCCAAACCCTGAGAGGGAGGAGGCTGCCCAGAGGCCCCGCCTCCCCTGCCCAAGGCCAGGTGGACCCTGGCTCCCCTCTGACACTGCCGGCTGCTTCTCCTGCTTCCATCCTCGGAACCACCCATGCCTCCACTCGCACCACCCTGTGGACGCCAGGGTCACTTAGGGCCTGCAGAAAGAGTCACTGGCAGCTGATGCCAATAGTTCAGAGGCTCGTGCCAGCCTACCAAGGTGGGCCTTACCACCCAAACCAAGCCTGCCTTCATCTAATCCGTCCTGAACCAGAGTGGCTCCGCCGAGGTTTCTGAAGCTCTGAGTCTTGACAGGAGCAGCTGGTGGCTGCGTGCCAACAGCCTTGCAGTGCGCGGTTCCGGCACTCACCTGACAGTGCCAGCGGGCCTCCTTTCAGTAGGCCCAGGTGACTCTGCGCCCGGCTGCTAACTGCCACATCAGTGGGTTGAAACCGCAGGAAGAAGATGAGGTTTTGGACTCCATTAAAGAGGTACAGGCTGGGACACCCACAGGGCCAGTGCTCTGGGCAGCGGACAACGGGAGGAGCAGTTCAAAGCCACCCACTGCTCTGGGGGAGGAAGATGAGTCTGCATGCCCGGGAAGAGGTACCGTCTCAGAAGTCCACAGGGGCAGTTCGGCCCTGTCTCACGGGGTCCCCACGGGTCAGAATGGGCTCCAGAGTAGTGCACTTGGTTTTTGGTTTTAGCATCTGAAGACAGACGCAGGCCCGGCCACAGCATTCTTCCTGTTGCATTTTCTTGGTCAAAGCGGGCCCAGAGTCTGCCCAGACTGAGAGGACGGGGCTGCAGGCCTCGTTTCTCAGCAGGGAGAATGGGAGCCATGGCCGATCTAGCATAGTGTTGCAGGCTGCCCAGGAAAGGGGACTTGACATTGGTCAAGGTCAGTCTCCAGCCTAGGCCACTTCCCAGAGAGGACTGAGTCTCAAGTAGCTGCTCTGTACCACAGGGGACAGAGGGGGAATGAGCGGTCCATCCTGGATACAGGGCAGGAGGAGCTGGACACCTCGGCGATGGAAGCCTCATCACACGTCACCACAGTGAGTGTGAGCCAGGGCCTCCCGGTCAGCTTTACCTCCGGGGTGTCCGAGCAGCAATGTGCTGTCAGAGTTCTCCGTGCCCGTGACCTTCTGGAAGTGGATTGCAGGGCCTTTCTGCTGAGGCCCCGCTGGGCGGTGTCGTCCTCCCAACCTGGAATTAGTCACCCAGGGCTCAACTGTTTATAGGCCCCAGGGGCTCCATGGAAAATAGAAGTGACTTCAGAAGTCGATCTCTGAACAGTCTCCCCCCTCATCAGAGGAGCTGTGGTTGACATGAACTCCACAGACTCTAGGGGCGGGTGGGGAGGGCAGAGGGAGGGGGTTTGCAAGATTCCAAGTTCACAGTTGGTTCCCCAGAGTAAACCGGTGCTACTGGTTATAGTGTAGCAACACAGCAGGGCAACGGTGAGCACCACGTCTCAGGACAGATCTAGGCAAGACTGCCCGTCTGTCAGGGTTCTGAAGCCAGCACTGACCATCTTCAGCAAGCAGGAGAAATCTTTCTTTCTTTCTTTTTTTTCAAAATTGTAGAGAACTCACAGGAAGAACAGACAGGACGTTGAAGAGAAGGTTTGGAAAGTGAACAGAAATCAAATGAACTCCGGACTGCAGGTAGCGGGGGTTAGTCTAACAGGGTCCTACTTCTGGGCCCCCCTGCTGCCTGCTCCACAGGGGTGGACAACAGATTCCAAACCTGGCAGGAAGGCAGGCCCTGTGCTGGAGAGAAGGGCACCCCGTCCTCCTGTCTGCAAGGTGGGAGGGAGCAGGGGGCATCCGCGGGCTTGCACTCTGGGGGGATTGTCCCAGCTGAGAAAGGGAAGGTGCCATGGAGAGGACAGCTGTTGAGTAGAGGGACACACTCAGAGAATCAGTGTGTGTGTGTGTGTGTGTGTGTGTGTGTGTGTGTGTGTGTGTGTTTGCAGCTCTCCAATGCGAGGAGTGAGGGGAAGTTTGCCTGGAAAGGAGGGAAGGTGCCATGAAAGGACCACCCTGTGAAGCAGGGCTCCTCCAAGGAGCCCAAAGAAGGGGCCTGCGGAACCGAAATGACTCAGATGGTCGCCGCCAGCTGCGCCCCGCACTCCATGCCTGTCACCTCCTCCTCCTCCTTCTTTTTCCCTAAGCCTAAGCCTGCCACCTTCTTGCCACACAGCAGCCTGTGTTTCCATGGCAGCAAGGGGAACAGTGCCGGGATGGGGCTGTGAAGGCCAAGAAAGGGTCAGTTGGGTGAATTCAATGGAGGTCATCCCAGGAGAGAGCTAAGACACTCTCTCTCTCTCTCTCTCTCACACACACACACACACACACACACACACACACACGCTCAAGCCCATTGCTGTGGGCTTGATCTTGACTCAGCAGAGTCGAGAGTTCAGGACAGATGCACCGTTCAGAGAACGCAGAGCACAGAGAGTTCAGAGTTCAGAGGACAGAGTAGACGGCTCTCTGGATTGCCGTCTTCCTAGAACCTAGGGCGCCCTGGGGCCTAGGGATGATACGGTGGGCTGCGATCCAGGTGGTCGGCACTCGGAAACCAGCAGCAGCTCCCTGGGAGAAAGGCCGGGCTTTCTCCTCCTGTACTCAGCCTTGGAAACCCACGGGGAGAGGCTATGCGTCAGCCCTGACTTGCTGGCAGGGTCTTTGGTTTGGGCTTTGTAGAAGCTGGTTGCCTGGCCTTTCTTCCTGGGTAAATTCAGTCAGTACCAAGCCCACTGCCATTGAGTCCATCCCAGCTCCTTCCAATCCAGCCCACTGCCCGGAGTCCCTGCTGGCTCACAGCAATCCAACAGGAAGAGCAGACAGCTCCCTAGGGCTGATGGAGCTTGACATCTTTGTGGAAAGAGACTGCCTGTTCTTTCCCCTGCGGAGCAGGCCTCCAGGTTTCCCCATTCCAACGGATAGTGATATCACCCCTCAAGAAGCCCCATCTTTCTCCCCAGGGGCAGCTCGTGGCTTTGAAACACCAGCCTGGAGGTTCGAAGCCCCCAATGCCTACTGCTCAGCACTCCCGGTAATGAAGTGCCAGTGTGTGCACAGCAGATTAGGTTGGTTTGTTCATCAAAGTAAGCATCGTAGACCGCGGAGGAGAGTCCCAGGCAGCAGGTCCCACCTTTGCTTATGACGGAGAGTCTAGAGAGACAGAGACGATGGACAAGTCTACCTTTCTCTTCATTGGAATATGCACTGTCCCAGGTTGGATACCTCTGACCTTCTCCGAACCCCAAAGGGGTGCCTGTTGTCTGGTGTTGATCAGAATGTGATGGGACAGGACATGCTACCACAACAGGTCACCAGAGGTGAAGAATCAATGGGCATTTTACAGCAGACCTGGGACCCTCGGGGAGGTCAAGTAACATGCCCAAGCTGTGCAGACGGACCGAGGAAGAAGCTCTCTCTCCTCTCTTTCCTTCAAAGAGCTGACAAATGAATGCCATGAACGAATGATGCAAGAAAGGTGGTGGAAGAACCACTGGATGGCAGGGTTTCAGAATGGGTCACTCTAGCCCAACTCCCTGCAGCAAACTTACATTTCCACCCCAGATACACTGAAAATGAACATTCATTTTAACAAGACTCCCAAACTCACTGTCTGAAGCCTGGCTGGATTGAGTGTGGACATTTACCCTCTGGTTCTGGCCATGCCACTGACCAGCCACATGGCCCCGGCGGGACAAGAGGTTGGACTTCTGGCCCCACTTCTCTACCTGTCACATGGTGACACGAGTCGTCTCTATTCTCTTTCCTTCAGCAGATCCTGCAAGACCGAGTCTGTAAGTGACAGGTTACAAACAGGCCCCTGTTTCTAGCCCCTCCTTCTCAGGGGCCACCTGCTGCTCCCAATCTGCCTGGCTATCCAATTCACAGTCATTGACATCAGCCATGCCTCTGGGACCGTGTGTTCCCAGACACACTACATGGACCCAAGATCAAGTGAATCTGTAATTAAATGAGGGAATGAAATTGGGGAGGGGGAGGGAAGTGCTCCTGGACTTAAAAAAATTACTTTATTGTTGAAAATGTACCTCACTACACTGGGTACAGATGAGAGCTGGCAACACAGGGAATGCGGACATATGACCTCACAGGACCAATATGAGAGCAGTGATATCAGGAGGGTAGGCGGGAGGTCAGGGGGAGAAAGGATCACCAACACAACAGAAAAGTGAAAGAAGGGAGACCACGGACAATGTAAGATATGAAAATAATAATAATTTATCAGGGGTTTCTGAGGGAAGGGAGGGGGGAAATGAGGAGCTGATGCCAGGGGCTCAGGTAGAGGGAAAGTGCTTTGAGAATGATGAGGGCAACATATATACATACAAAAGTGGATGAAGGGATGAATTGTGATAAGAGCTGTATGAACCCCTAACAAATTGATTTTTTAAAGCTCACTTTTAAATTTAAAAAAAGAAAGAAAATGTACATAGCAGAATATACCGGCAGTTCACCTGCTTCTGCATGCACAATTCGGTGACGTGGATTATGTCTCCACGTTGTGCACCCACGAAGAGCTGCGCCCATTCTGCCCTGGGAGCATCAATGCATGGCCCCAGTTCCCAATCGAGTCTTCCTTGTTGCTGCTGTCTATTTGCTTCCACGGAGACTGTTATTTTAAAGAGCACAGTGCTCCTCTGTGGCAGATGGACTGTTGGGTAAAGAAGCTAAACCATGCCTGCTTTTCTCTTTAAAAATAAATAAAGATACGTATGTGAAGGTTGGACACTGAAGAGGGAAGACTGAGCAAGAAATGGGGCACTTAAATGATGATGTTGGAACCATATTGAAAGTGCCATGGACTGCCAAGAGAACAGACAAGTCTGTCTGGGAAGAAATTCAGCCAGAATGCCCCTTAGAGGTAAGACATGCCCTTTGGACGTGCTGTCGGGAGAGATCAGACCCTCGGGAAGGACACAGTGCAGGGTAAAGTAGCCGGGTGGTGAAAGAGGGGAAACCCCCAGAATGGCTGCAATAATGGACTTGACTGCAGCTTCAGTTGAGAAGCAGGCACAGGACAGGGCCCAGTTTGGCCCTGCTGTTCACCAGGCCAGATGTACTCAATGACATCTAGCAATGCCTGGGTGGTTGAAAGAAAGAAGCCTTTCAAAATAAAGTCGTTCCAGGGGTTGCTCCAGGAAGTGTCCATCCCAGGAGGATTGCCACTGGGATACTACTTGACATTAGTTATTTGGCCTGGATTTTCTCACTTCAATCCATGAATTTCATCCTGAATGGATGGATGTTGTTGTTGTGTGTGTGCGCGCGTGCGCGCTTCCATGCATCTCAGAGGTCATCTTATCCCTCCACAAAGCCAAATCACCTTACCATCAGGGATCCAGATCGTGCCAAACATAATGTTAGGGGCTTCCCATGTGTTATTGACTTTATTTTTTTGAATGTTAAATTTTATCTCCACTCAGCACTTGGAAATTTTGACTCACTTCCTAAGTCTCCCAGCAAGTACCTTTGATTTATTAGATCTATCGATTGATGGATTGATTGACATGATTCCCACCCCTACCTATTTCCCCCCAAGTCTATGCTATGCCTGCATAGTCAGATGGACATCAGCTCAGGCCAGGAAGTTCCTTTCACTGTGCCTGCTGGCAGTGGGTCCCTGGAGCCTAGACCTGTGCAGGGCCCCAGGGGGCTGATGACGTGGCCCGCGCTCAGAGGACTGAAGGGAAGCTGGGTCACAGGCTTGCTCAATATCAGCAGGGTGGAAGGTGCCAGAGGAGCTTTCAGCCTAAGACAGGGTGCTCTGGTGATCTGCTTCTGAACATCAGTGAAGACATGACGACTCTCCACAGAGGACGGGGACACGAGCTCCACTGGTCGGAAGGCTCTTGAATACACAACGGTTGTGACCTTGGACTCAAAGAGACTGTGAAGATGCCCTGGGATGGAGAAGCATTTCATTCTGTGGTTCATGGTCACCAGGAGCCAGAGGCAGCTCCCTGACAATGGCAGCCACACAGTTAGGAATGGCCCATCCATCGCCACCGAGCAGGGAAGGAGCAGGACCCCCCTTCAACCCACCTTCCCTCCCTGCCGCTGTGATTTCAACCACAGGTGGCAGAACAGGGGCTCTCTGAGCGGACTGGGCAGGGTGCAGGAGTCCTCCAGGGCAGGGAAGGCGGGAGCGGGTGTTGGGGCAGTCTGACGAGCCTGGGACCCCGAATGTCAGGGCTGAAAAGCATCATGAACAGTCAAGGTCGCAAACCACTAGCCACATGTGCTGCGCCGGCTAGCTCACTGGACATGCACATTTTTTCTGTCCGTTCCTACGCTGGGTAAAGTCTATGCAGAAATTTCACCTGATGGTTTTTTGACATTTCTTTGCCACCTCTCCTCTGCAAAGCTGAGGAATGAGTTTTCTGGCCTCCGGGAAGGAAACGGTGTTTCATCTGAGAACAAAACCCTCTTTGAGACTCTCTGGCTTTTTTTTTTTTTTTAAGAGCTGGGGTTGGTAAACTTTTCCGTAAAAGGTTAGATATTAAATATTGTGGGCTGGCAAGCCTTGAGGTTTCAGACAACTTCGCCATTGCAGTGTAGAAGCAGCTGTGGAGAACATGTAAATGATCGAGGAGGGCTGTGTTCCAATAAAACTTTATTTACAGACACTGGAGTCTGAAATGCATATAATCCTTACATGATAAAACATTATTTCACTTTTCCCAGGAACGGAAAAGTATAGAAACTATCCTCAGTGAGTGGAGGATACAAAACCAGTCGGCCGGCTAGATTGGACCATGGCCATCGTTTTTGGACACTTCTCCCACAATCAAACCGCAGTGAGGATGGCTGCTGTCTCAGTCCCCTGGACTTTCTGGTGCAGCACAGAAAGTCCCATGTCCCAGAAGCCCCTGAGCCCGGGCAAATCAGGACAGTTAAGCAAGGTCTTCAGCCCAGGCTTGGACCCTGGAGAATTTTCCAAAGTCTTTTAGCCCCCATTTAAAATCTCCAGTTCGGGCCAAGCACATCACACCACGTAGCTGTCTGAAAGAGTGAGAACTCAGAATATACCGAAGAAGATGCACTCTTGAGTATCCAGCGCGTCTGGGAAAGAGAGAAGCAGCAAGTAGACCGAGAGACTCGGATGCCCCGGCCTTCCACTCTGGGCAAACTAATGGGCAGAGGAGAGCGCGAAGGCACAGGGCTTGGTTATTGTCCACGACAGTCCACCCCCGCTGGGCCATGGTCACGGGGCAGTCAAATTGGTCTTGTGACTTGGCGAGGTGGATGGATACCTAGGCTTGTCTCCCCTGGGTCTCCCCCAGTTCTCAGGAGACCTCAAGCATTGTGAGCGGACCAGACACCGACACTACCACGGAGGGGTGCCAGACAGTTGGACCAGCTCCAGATGGCCTGAGTGGCACAGGTAAGGCCTGGGGAGGGGCCTCAGGAGCAGGAAGGGCTTCAGACTTGGACTGAGAGAACAGACCACACGTTCTCTGACCTCAGACATCACGTAAGTCAGGTAGGGACCAGACAGGCAAGGGTTATGGCCCCAACAGCACTCGTCCATTTCATTCACTCTTAGCCCCTTCCCAAATCCTGTAGGGACCACTAGGCTACTTAATGGGGCCCCTTTTGTGAGGCGCTGCAAATTCTAGCCTCTGTGCCCGTGGTTAGGGGGTTCAGGTGGCTGCATCCTCAGTGTCTACCCCACTGGCTTTCTTTGGGGGCATGGTCGTGAAATATAAAAACCACACTCCCGGGAAGCCGCCCCTTTGGGGAACCCCTTTTCCTGACTGAGCCCTGCTTTGACCCTCGGGAATATGTCTCTTCCACCTGTGGTTGGCTTTTGTCCGAGCTTCAGTTCCTGGGCTGTCCTGACCTCCCCGGCTCCCACAGCCCTGTGCACGAGGCGGGTCCTCCAGATGGAGGTCGGAACCTCCGATTTGGGACTTCACAGCACCAAGTGTGAGCCGTGCCCCTGGGGGCTGCAGAGCCGGTGACCCTGTAGTGACTTTCGAACCCAGGGACGAGTGGCACACACCCAGAGGGGGGCTCAGGAGAAGGCAATGCCAGGACATCTTGGAAAAGTTGGATATTCCGACTTCTTAAATCTCCAATCCCTTGGGACTCACCTGGTATTAACTCCCCTAAAGGACATTATTACCACACCTGTAGCCGCCACAATTCCACACCGTGGTAGACAGCTGGGAGAAATGGGGAGGAGAGATTGGGGATCAGGCAGAAGGGGTTCCTGTAAGATGAGTCAGGCAGCCCCAGACAGCACCTCGTCACCAATAAAGGCCATAAATGAGTCTGTGCCCATCCACTGTGATGAAGTTTCCTCTGTCGGCTGACTGTCCGGCCGCCAACCCTGCCCTGACACCAACCCCTAAAAGGCAATCTGAGCACCAGCCAAATTCAAGTCCTGCGTTGTCAGTAAATTAATTACTCACACCTGGGGCACATCCCTTCTCCTCCGGGACTTGGATTTCCTCGTCCATATAGTGACAGTGTGCATGTGTGGCGGGGCAGACTTTCCAATTTCATCAGTAACATTTCAATTTTAAGAACTCAGTCTAAAAATACACAGGCTCTTCCAATGGCCAGCTCCTCCCCATGACATTTCTTGTAGAAAATTAGCCAGGTGAGCCGGGAAATCCTGCTTGAGGACATATTTCCGTTGGGATATAAATAGGCAGCTCTGAGCAGAAAGGACCCCCCACCCCCCATGCCTGGGAAGCTGACACTTCCTTGCCCTGCACACAGGCACACACATTTTTGTCAAAAAGGATGTGACGAGCCGGGGAGCGGTATTCCTGTAGACAGCTGTCGCCAAGGTGACACCAGGCAAAGCAGAAAACAGGTAGAAAACAGCTGGCGCTTCTTACTCACCTTGAAAATCACAAGGCAGCGGATGAAAGGTTCTTAAAACCACAAGTGGGAACCAAGAAGCCTTCCCAGACTGCTCTTGTGAGCTTGGGAGTGAGCAGTCCGGGCGCCACACCTGTGTTGCTCCTGATCGCGCTGTTGGTTTCCTCTCTGTGTTCATCCCGATTGCACAGGAGGGCTTAGACTCCATTTTATGGAAAAGCCCCAGGAGTGCCTGCTTCCCCTCAGGGACCACCATGGGCGTGAAGCTGACTCTGAGATGCACTTTTGTCTAAAGAAAATACTTCTGTTTGGCCAGGATAAGATATCCAACACAGAGTTAGCCGCGAAGAAGCCCCTACCCAGAATAAGCTGGGTTGAATTGAGGTGACAGGCAAGAAGCAGATGGTGTTGGCGCCCAATTTAATCCTGGGGGTTAGACACTGCGCCGTGATCTGCAAAGTTCGCGCCTGCGGGAAAAAGAGGACGCTTTCTGCTGCCCTGAAGAGTGGCTGCATCTCGGACCCCCGGGGGCAGCTGCACCCTGTCCCGGGGAACTACCGGGACTCATCATTGACTCTAGGGCAGAGTTGGGGTGCTTTTGGTGGGGGGTGGGGGGCTGATAATTAAAAAGACTACTAATAGATTGAGCTAGAGTGTGATTGTTGTTTTGCCTTTGGGGGAGGGAGGGTCAGGGGTTTGAATGTACTTTTGAAACCAATAAAATATAAATTCTTAGTTACTTTTTCAATTTTTTTATCAGAGACCTTAACTTACAGAAAGTTATTTTTTATTTTTTCACATGCCTTTAACCTGGGAATGTCAAAGTTCAATTGTGGTTTAAGTAATAGTAGACTTTTAAATCCAATCAAAACAAGATTATTGTATTATGTAATTCTAGAGCAACGGTTCTCAACCTGTGGGTCATGACTCCTTTAGGGGTCCAATGAACCTTTCACAGGGATCACCCGATTCATAAGAGTAGCAAAATGACAGTGATAAAGTAACAATGAAAATAATTTTATGGTTGTGGGGGTCACCACAACATGAGGGACTGTATAAAGGGTCAAAGCATTAGGAAGGTTGAGAATCACTGCTCTAGAGCGTCCGATGACGTGGAAGGCTTATCTTAAAACCATCTATATTTGGATAGCATGATCTTTGGAAATACAGCTATATCAAACTTCAACATAGCATCCATTAAAAATAGTTAAACTACTCATATAGCTAGGGTCCTATAGATAGGATTGATTATATATAGATAGGATTATATAGATAGGATCCACATATAGACATACATAAATAACTTTCACAGAGGGAACGGGCAGGTTCAACTGTGAGCACTGAGCCATCGTTGGCCTTGACCCTGGTCCCTGGGCCTCACAGCCTTCCCTGCCTGGGGACCTGATAATCCCTGCGTGTGGCACAGCGGGGCAAGGCGCCATGTGGGAGAGGCTGGGACGTAAATTCTGCTCCCCTCAAACCTGTCCACTGTGACCATGGTCAGTTCTCAGTGGCGTTTCGCTCTGCCTGCCTTGAGCGTTTTCTCTTGAAAGTAACACCCTTGGAGGAAAGGAAGGGATTCGTTCCAAGTCTTCCCGGGTCTTCAGGCGTCTTCTTGTGAGAACTGAGCCTCTGAGATTGGTAGGGGGCGGGGGGAGGTGGGGTCGTGCTTAGACCCTTTTGAGCTTCTCTCTCACTGAGCAGCACACTTCCTCCATGTTCCTGATGGATTTTGCTAGGGCAGTATTGGAAGTCCTGCGGCGTTTGTATCTCAACATCAAATCTGTCCATTTTCACACCGCGAAGGCTTTGCTCCGGGTAGAGACACTTCATTAGAATTCTACATGCCTCAATTCATCTGAATGTCGTCGCATAACCATTAATAGGTTGTTGTTCTCCTGCTGGTTTCACTCCTTTACGCCTTTTGAAAGAAGCATTTCAGTATCAGCATCAAGGAATTCCTAACGCTCTGCTAACTGGGAAGCAGACTCGGCCCCACGTCTGAGTTTGTCCTCTTTGCCCCCTCCCAGGTTGACATCATTCCCAGACCAATGGGCTGCCGGGGACTTGGGCTCTGGTACCACTCATCGTCTGTCCCGCCCGCTGGGGCCGCTGAGTTTCCAGCATTCCACCGGCCCCCCGACTCCGTTTGCACTCCTCCTCCCATCCCCTGGTTACTGGAGAACCAGATGGAGCGTTTTCTGAAGACGAACGCTTTTATCCAGAATCATCCAGGGCTTTCCTCTGAAAATTCCCTTCCTTCTTCTCAGCACCCGTCATTGGGAAATGGAGGCTGTTTTTTCTTTGAGGGGACCCTGACTGTTCCTGAAGACCAGCTGTCATCACTCGGTGAAATAAGAGGACTGAAGAACTTGCTCTCCCGTGAGTTGTTCTTTGTTAAGAAGCCGTACTGCATCTCCAAGACAGGGCTCTGTCTGCACCTTCCTAAAAACCCCAGCCTCAACCTCCCTGCCATCGATGGAGTTGATGTTGACTCACAGTGACCCTAACAGACAGGGTAGACACGCCCCTGTGGGATTCCGAGACTGTAACTTTCTAGGGGGGTAGAAACCCCTGTCTTCCTCCCAGAGTGGCTGGTGACCTTGCAGTTAGCCACCTGGGGTGGAAAGTGCTGCCAAGCACAGAGTGTAACTTCCGGGCCAAGGTCCCCACTGCAGGTAACTAGAGAGAGCCGTTGGGTGATGTGTCATGGGTCCCCAGCCCTCTCACCAAGTTCATGATCCTCTTCAACTAGGGGAGCTTTTCTCGCCCCTTAAAGTGTGCTACCTCGTTACTACGAAAACGAATATAGCAGCATAGGAAACTGGAAGTTTCCCTCAAGCTTTTGGCCAACTCCAGCAGAACACCGCATGGCATTTTCAGGACCAGCTGGGAAGTCATTTGCATGGCAGTTGGCCGGCTCCCATGGCGCCCAAGAGCATCCCTGCTCTGCCTGTGGCTGGCAGCATCCTGTGGGCCACGGAGGACCACATGGAACCCTGGGGAATATTCCACCTCTCACCCACACAATCAGGGACGTGGAGAGAAGACAGCAGAGATTGCCCAGCCTGAGGAGCAGAGGGAAGAAAGAACAAAGAAAAACTGACAGAGCTGAAGAGACGTGAGAGACATTGTCAAGAACACCGACATACGCATAATGAGAGTCCTAAGAGGAGAGGAGGGTGGGGGGGACACAGAAAGCAGGTGAAGGAATCTCACCTACTCTTCTCCAGCCGACTGGCTTACGGTGACCCTGCAGGACAGGGCAGCACCGCCATTGTGAGTTTCAGAGACTGTCGCTTGTACTAGAATCGAAAGCCCAGCTTTCTCCACTGAGCGGCTGGTGGTTTTTTACTGCTGGTCTTGCAGTTGGCAGCCCAATGCATAACCATTGTGCCGTCTGAAGAAACAATGGTCAAAAAAGCCTCCCGGATTTGACAAAGAAATTCAGTGGACTCAAGGTCAGGTAAACTGAAAGAGGCTCACACGAGGCACATCCTATTCAAACCATTAAAAGCCAGACTCTAAGAGAGTCTTTAAAGTAGTGATATCACCCCATATCTATTATGTTAGTCCTAGTAGACTAGAGAAACATCCATAGACACTCATGTGTATATAAGAGTTTTATATACAAGAGCAATTGACATTGAGAAAATAGCCCAGCCCATTCCAGTCCAAGTCATAAGTCTGATATTAGCCTATATGTCTGGTACCAATTTGTAAGTCATCTTCAGAGTCATGAAGCACATGCAATAACACCAGGGCAATCACAGGCCACTGGGTGCAGAGTCTTGTGTATCCAGTGGCTATAGAAGCATCTCAGTGTAGGCAGTGTGACTTCTCCAGCATCTCAGCACTGGCAGGAGTCTGTATGTGGCTTTTCCAGCTTCAGAGTTCTGGTTCCACCAGGGTAAGCCCATGTAGCTTCTCCTCCAGCATGTCTCACAGGGAGTCAGCCTTCTGTCTTTTCAATAGAGCATCTCCAAGGGGTGAGTCCTAAGTTTCTCCCCTCCACGGGGGAAATACAGCCACATCTCTCAGAATTCTTGGAGAAAGCCGTGCCCACACAGAGGTCTCACTGGTTATCTCCAGGTTGATAGGGTAGACTCCACCCCTATACTCTTAATCCTCAAATTGACACCAGATGAGGTGATGCCACACCTAGCCATGCAGTTAACACCTGGTTTCTCACATGAAGATCAGTAGGCAGTGGGAAGGCATAAAGGGAGGAAAGGGAGGCACTGTCCACAAAGCTGTGCGAATCTGGGAAGGCCTTCCTTCAGAGTAGACATGAAAGGATCTCCAGAGCAACAAAAAATGGAGAATTTGTTGTTGCTACTAGACCTGCCCCACAAGAAGTGCTCGTGGAGCCTTTCAGGTTGCAGTGGAGGAAAGGACAGTCCCTCAGATCTACCTGAAGGAACAGGGTGAGCAATGAAAGCGATCTCATCTTCTGCCGTCAAGCTGATCCCAACACAGATCAGCCTTCCTCGGGCCGAGTGGCCGTGCCTGGGAGTTTCCACGCTGTGCATCTCAGAGAAGCCGACGCCCCCTCTCTCCTCGGATCAGCTGTGGGGCTTGAGCACCTGATCTTGGCCACTGAGCATTGCTGCAGCGGCGATCACGAAAGGTGGTTAGATAGGTAAATATCAGTTAGCACTTAGCTTCTCCCTTGTATTATATATAATAAAAAATCATAAAATAATGACAGGGCTGAGTCCCAGTGGTGTAGTGGTTGAGTGCAAGACTGCGGTCCACGGGCTTGGTGGTTCAAATCCAGCAGCAGCTCTTCGGGAGCAAGGCTGGGTAGCTCCCACGACCACCTGAGGGCAGTGATGCAAAAAAATGTTTTAAATTACATATCTATGCTGATAAACATCTATTCATTTATTTTAAAAATGTAATTTGTGATGATAACAACATAAGAGGGGTGATAGACTCTAGCCCAGCAGTTCTCAACCTGTGGGTCGCGACCCCTTTGGGGGTTGAAAATGGCCCATTCACAGGGTTGCCTGATTCATAACAGAAGCAAAATGACAGTGAAGAAGTAGCAATGAAAATAACTTTAAGGGCTGAGCCCTGGTGGCATAAGTGGTTGAATGCAGGACTGCAGCCCATGGGCTTGACGGTTCAAATCCAGCGGTGGCTTTCAGGAGCAGCACTGGGTAGCTCCCACCACCACTAGAGGCAGTGATGCCCCCCCCCCCAAAAAAAAAAAAGAAAAAGAAAACATCCCAGCCCAGTCCAGATCAAGTCTGTAAGCCCAATCAATATAAATTCCTCTTCAGGCTCACAACGCATGAAAGGACACCGAATGCAGGAAGATCACAGGTCAGTGGGTGGAAAGTCTTGAGACTCCAGTGGTGGTGGAAGCCTCTCAGCGCAGGTGTGGTCCTCCATGTGGCTCCTCCAGCTCCAGGGCTGGGACTTCATCGGTTGTCGGATGAAGAAAGAACTTTTCCACAATTATTATACTCCAAATATTAAGCAGACAATTTACCAGCATTTGTTATGGAAGTTAGCTATTCCCTCTGAAGCTCCCAATTATCTGAGACCTTGGTGTTGTCTCACTATAGAACTAACTCCCCTGTTGTTAGGATGACGGCTCCCTTCCTTTGAAACTATGGGAGGGCTTCAAGGACCATGATCAAAGGCTCCCAATCTGACACCTGTTTATCTACCTCCAGGTGTCCAAGGTCTGGTCTTATCATTCCTCTCCCCACATAGTCATGTAGCCATCCCTAAGACCACTCCTCTTATCACCATAGAGCGGTTAAGACAGCCCTCTCTTGGGACGTAGATTCTTGCCTGCATTGAGGGACCTGGTTTGGCTCTAGAGGGGACTTAGGAATGAGAGATGAGATAGGAAAAAAGCCGGCTTTGCTCCAGCCTGCCAACTCCAGCATGCCTCCCTCCAGGCTGCCACTGTCCTGTCTCCCTCTCCACGCGGACCATCCAGTGGGATGGAGGTGACAATGTATTATGAAAGGATATATATGTAACTTCTAATGTTCTTTTCCCTCTCTCATGATCTTTGTCAGTGCTATAATAAATAATAATTATCGCTACACAACTGCCTGTTGAACCTTTATTGTGAGTATATCAGAGGATTGATCACCCCCTGATAATTGGTGTGTTTGACAACAGGAAGGTCTAGCGGAGAGTGTATCTGGCCTCCAGTGAGTTATTTATCTCCTTCCTGCCGCCAAATGAGGTCACTAAGCTGTGACCTGATTTACAGGCTAAACGTCACCCTTTGCAAGTTGACAGGAGGTTATGTAACTGCCACACTATTTAACTTCTCATAGCAGATAACACACATCTGGCTCATCAGTAAGGTAGTAGTATCATAATTTAAGTAGACAGTGCAATAGTGGGTTTGAGGTACCAGATAAAACCTAAAAGCCTCAGGGCCCAGAAGGCACTCTGGCCGATCAACTGATATAGAGACCTATCAATTCACCAGCTGTCCTAGGACACCAGGCCCTGCTCAGCACCTGAAGCTGCGCAGATAAACAACCTGCCCTTTGAGTAGGTTTTTGCCTCATTCCTCCTAGGCAGGGGTCCTCAAACCACGGCCCACCACATGCAGCCCGAGGACATTTATCCGGCCCCACGGGGAGAGGGGGGGGTTGCCACTGCTGCCCTACCCCACCCTACCCCAACTTTGTCACCACTATCATCCAAAAAGAGCGAACCTTTCCCAGAGTCATTCATAACCTGTGGGATGAAGACAGGACTTTTCCACAATGACATACTCCAAAATATGAAGCAAACTATTTACCAGCATTTGATGTGGAAGTTGAGTTAGCTGCTGTCCCTGCGGGTCCCAGTTATTGGAGGCCTTTGTGAGTCTCACAACAGAACTGACTCCCCTGCTGTTAGGATGATGGTTTGCTTCCCTTGAAGTGGATGGGATTCGAGAGCCATTGTTAATGGCTCCTAACCTGACAGACCTGTTTATCTTCCTGAAGGAGTCTGGGCTCTGGTCTTATCACATCCGTCTTCACAGTCAAGCAGACATCCCTAAGACCATGCTCCTCATCACCAGCTCCTTATTACCATATAGCCTTTAAGACAACCCTCTCCTGTGACGTTTCCCGACAAGTGATAGCAGGCTCAGGTATCCCCCCAGAAGGTTATTTAAATGAGAAAATTAAAGTTCACTCGCTCTCTCCACGTGGACCACCAAGCGGGGCAGAGGTGAGCATGTTACCCTGATGTGAAATGTGTCTGGCTATTATTGTTTCTCTCTCTCATGCTTTCTATATCCTAATTATAATAAAAAGTAAACAATAGTTATCACTGTACAACTGTGCCTGTTGAACCTGTGTTGTGTGTATCAGAGGCTGGCCATTTCTGATAAAAACTTGTGGACAAGCAGATGGATTCTGGACTTGTACTGATCAAGTAACCCGAAAACCTGGACTAAATGAAGGAGAGTAGAATACTAGGATTAGAAGAAGACTCATTAACTGAGGGTATTACACTGACCTAATCTTGCTTGCTGAAAGCAAAGACTTGAAGCTCTGCGATGAAGAACAAAGTCTGCAGAATGGATTACATTCAACATAAAGAAAACAGAGGTCCCAAGAGTTGGACCATAAGCAACACCATGATAAATGAATAGGTGACCGAAATTGTCAAGGAGTTCATTTTGTTAGGATCCTCATCAACGGTGGCGCAGCAGCAGTCGGGAATATAGTGCATTAAGCAAAATGCTGCCAGACGATCTCTTTGAAGTCTTAAAAAGCAAAGGTGCCACCTTGAGGACCAAGGTGCGCCCATGACCAAGCCATGGCATTTTTTAATATCCTTCATACATGCCAAAGCGGAACAATGGGTGATGAAGACTGAAGAAGAATTGCTGCATCTGAATAACGGTGTTGGTGAAGAGTATTAAATATAACATGAACTACCAGAAGGAGGAAAACATCTGTTTTGGGAAAAATATAGCCAGGAAGCTCCTTAGAGGAGAGAATGGAGACTTCATCCCGCTCACTTAGGATGCGTCAACACAAGGGTCTGGTCTATGCAGAAGCACATCATATTGCCAAAGCAGAGGGTCAGTGGAACAGAAGGGCCTCTCCAAGATGGACTGAAACAGGACGCCACCCAGACTCAGACACAGCCACGGCTGTGAGAGTGACCCTGGACAGGGTTGTCTTTGGTACCCAGGGGTGCTGGGAGTGACAACTGACTCAGGCATCTCACACTAATAAAAGCTGCTGCCAGATTTCCTCTTCGTGGGCTGCTCACTTTGCTGGAGGAGTCACTGAGTGGTGTAAATGGTTCCCACACATAACTGACAGTTGATGTGCACACAGAGGCAGTCCATGAGAAACCTGGCACTCTTGGGGAAAATCAGTCATTGGATTCTTTGTGGAGTAGAATTCCACTCTGATACAGGGCGTACACCGCCACGCCTTGGAACCAACGTGAAGGCAATGACTACAGGTGTTTGTTAAGGAACATGCCTTTAGTGGTCTCTACCTTCCTGGTGGTAGTGCAGTGGTTTGGCATTGGAGCATGACCCATAAGGTCCACAGTTCAGAACCACGCTGCTCCGTAGATGGAAGACAGAGCTTCTGACTCCGGTGAAGAGTGACAGTCAGAAAGCACAGGGGAAATGCTCCAGGATGGTGAGTTTGGTCTGGTAGTTTAGGGTGAGAGGGTGGGTGAGACAGGCCTCCAGGAGGCGGGGGGTGGGGGTAGGGTGGGGGGGTGGGAAACCTCTACCTAGGACAAAGGGAACATCACAGGGCTGTCTTTGTTGCAAATGAGAGGAGGAGGCTGAGAAGAGAAGTCAGCTGGCAGGAGGGACAGGAGGCCCACTCAGAGTTTGGAAGGATACAGAGGGGGTGGGCCAAGGACAGAGAGGGGCGGGGTGGTCAGATAGTGGGCCTCTGTCATTCTCACCAGCAGAGAAGAACAGACCTGGAGGGCGGGGATTTTCATGTGGGTCAAGGTCCTGAGGAAACAGAGTCCCTTGGGCTGTGCAGACTGTGGGAACATGAGGCTCTTGGGAACACAATCACCTTGAAAAGGACTTTTAAGCTCCCACAGGCCATGGAGCTAGAAGAGCCAGAAGTCATCTAGACTTCAGGGAACTTTCAGTGTGTGTTGGGGGTGGGGGGGGGGGCTTCCTCTAGCATCCAGCTATGCCTCTGATTTTTGCAAAAGGTGGTTTTACAGCACACCTCGTCACTTAAGATGGACCCTCTGCTATAAGCAATATCATTTAAGCTGGTGGGACCACCCAAAACCTTGGGGAAAGTGAGGGGCCCCTCCCCAGAGGAGAGGATGCTGTTTCCAGAATGGAGCAGAATTGGACTGGGGGTGGGGGGGAGTATTTCCCAGTCGCTTCCCCACTGAGGTCCTGTTTCCTCTTTGCAAACAATTGACCAGACCTGCACAGCTGCCTGGGCCCCAAAATAAACTCGCCGTGGGAGCTGGCAGCACTTCCCCAGTTAAAAATAATCTGTATCAGGGCCGAGCGCTGGGACTCCCTGGGCCCGTCCAGGGAGGGGAAGGCCTCTTTGGCCCTGCTGCCTAGGGCAGCCTGCAGAGACACATGCGTGGCACCTCCTGGTGCTGTTCTCAACAAAACCCTGCAGCGACCCGGTGCGAGGGGAGGAAGGAGACCAAGGTCACAGGACGTCATACACGGGTCCACCTTGGGCAGTGACCACGTGTGTTCTTCCTAAGGGGTTGCTCCGTCCTCCTCTAAACCCCAAACCGACCCAGCTGCCATTGGGCCCACGCACAGTCGATGGTAGACGTGCGCGCCAGACGTCTCCGAGGCTGTGGTCTTTTCTAGCCCGCCAACCTTCCGCGGACGAGCACAGGCCTGTTTACACCCGCAGGGACGGCTTTCCACGTCGAGTTAGAAAAACAGTGAATCAGAGCCTCCAGGACTGGGCAAATCCCTGGACGTCTCAGCCTTGCTCTCTCATGGACTGCCCGCGAAGAGGCCCGTCGCACAGGGCGTGGTAAGACCAGGCAGGAGGGTCCAGGGCAGCAGCGTTCGGAAACGTCGTCTGTGAGTGGTGCTCACTCATTGGGAACAAGACAGAATGAGACCCAGAGCAGCTGGTTGGCTCTGGCCCCTGAGTGGGTGGAGACCTGGCCGGTTGGCTCCCAGGGTCAGCTCAGTGAGGGCCCACTTGGGGTCACCCCTGAAGGCTGGGAGTCCCAGTAAGGATGGCTGCGGAGAGGCCCAGCGTCTTCCTTATAAAGGGCCACACCTCCCAGGCACAGCAGCAGCAGGCTGAGGCCTGATTTGATAACTTGGGCTCCACCCCTCCCCCAGTGCAAGGTGACCTAAGACCTAACTGCGCACACACCACCTCCTTATCAGACTGCTCAGAAACTCTCTTAAGCTGGGCTCCTTCTGCCCAGCTCCCACACACCAGGCTCAGAGCAGACCTGGGGGGCCTGGGGACCAGTGTACTCTGCCCAGCATAATCCTCCCTGCCCACTGCTGCTCTCTCTGACCTCTTCTTGCTCACCCACTCTGCACTGCCATGAGAGTCTAAAGTGACCCTTGCCTGTGCCACGTCCCTGGCTCTTGACATCTTCCAGGGCCCTGGTGGCCGTCAACACCTCTATACTCTGCTCTGCCCCGCCCCTCCCACCTGCCCGGTTCACTGCCCACACACCCCCTCCCTCCCCAAGTCCTGCCTTCTCTCTAGACTCAAAGCGCTCATGTAGACAGGGGAGAAGGGCCCCTGTGAGTTTGCAAGACCCTTTTCTACTCTCTATGGGAGTAGAGAGCCTGGTCTTTCTCCTGAGGAGCGGCTGCTGGTTTCTGACTGCTGACCTGGAGGTTGGCAGTCCAGGGCATAGCCTGGTGCTCCAAGCTCTGCTTGAGACCTGGTCAATAAGGACCCCTGTCTTGGGCATTGGCCAGGCCCACTCAGGAGACTCCTTCAGCTGCAGTCCTCCCTTGAGCTCACACCTCCCCTCCCCACCTCCCCATACTTCAAGTAGATGCTCTGAGGCGGCTCCTTCCACACAGGCTGGCACGACACAGGAGCTGCTGCTGGTGGAGGGCTGGGCCAACCGTAGGCATCCCTGAGTCCTTGTGGGGAGTGTGCCACAGGACCATGGGGTGGACAGAGGAAGCCAGGTAGGGGTCAACCCACACACACCTCCAGGCTGCAGTGGAGAACCAAGGATCCCTCCATTCTTGACCGAAACCTGGCCTTCCGCGTCCTTCTGAAGGTGCACGAGTGTCTAGGTGAGAGGCTGAACTCCTGCATGGGCTTGTTGGCTTGCGCTGTCCCCCTGGTCACTAGTCGGTGAGTAGTGACAGGCTTGCTGCTGCTGAGGCCCGCGCCATTTGAAACCAGCAGGCGCTTCTGGAGAACAAAGAGGAGGAGGCGTTCTTCATCTGTCAAGATTCACAGCCTGGGAAATATGTTAGATTCCTCTGTAGGAGACACCTGGTCCTTGGCTTCGCATGAGAAAGAATCCGAAGACTGGTCTGTGATCCAAGTGAGGTTTGCTGAAGCCTAGAAGGAGTTTCAGCTCCCGGGCTCCCTCAGGGCACTTCACACCCACACAGCTTCCTGAGGCCAGAGCTGGAAAAGAGGCTGGTGGGCTCCCAGTTCTGGCCTTTTAGGGCCTTCTGTTGGAGGCATGGTTGATGGTACTCATGGTCCCCATTGGCTGAATTAAGTCCCGCCCCTGGCCTAGGTTGGTGCCCACCAGGTGTCATGGCTTCTTACCTCAAGAGCCTGAATTTGCACAGGCCCTCTAGCCTTGATAGGTTCCCAACTTTCTGTAAAAGGGGTTGCGGTCGTTAATTCCCTTGGCCTGGAGAGGGACGCCCCCTGGTTTCTGCCTCTAGTTGCCTCACACACCTGCAGGGGAAGCTGGATCCCTCTGGTGAGGTCACTGTGAGTTTAAGATTTTTTGGTTTTTAAGTGTTGTGGTGGGGTTTTGTTGTTGTTCTTGTGCCCTCTTCCTACAGACCATAGAAAGGCCTGCTTGGTCGTGCACTTTGAAATCATTACCCAGCACTTTCTATGGGTGTTCACCCTCCCCGCCCGCCCCCCCGCCCCCCACAACTGGTTTGCCTGGCAGTCACCATGTGTCCTCTCAGACCTGACCTCAACATCTCTGAACATCCGCTGGGCAGGCTTAGGCTCCCACGACCCATGTACTACTTCCTATGTGCTGCAGCCACACTGTGTGCCATGCACAGAGGCCTGACTGGGAACTCCCTGGAAACCTTGGCTGACAGACCTCAGAATTCCTAAACCCCACAAACACTATGGGGTGCGTGTGGGGGGCACGACTCGGTGAACACAGACATAATCAATCAGATGGTTCCCTCACCCATGTTCATCCGGTTCCACAAGACACCCTCACTCAGAGCTCCCTGGTCTGGCAAGTACTCCCAGTGGGGTGGAGGTGCTACACTTTGCCGGGCAAGAACAACTCAGTGACTTGTGAATTATAGAGCAGGTTTATTAAAGAGAAAAAGAGGAAAAAAAGACCTGTGCAGGGACCGTCTGCACAGGGACAAACTCTCTAGCTTGAGAGAGGCCCCGAGTGCTAACACGCTAGCGTTTTTATGGGGCTGAGTAAACGAACTTACCTCGGCATTTATGCGAGAAAACAGTAAGAGAAGCAGAATTTTTGTGGCCAGTCTTGACATCCGCGCTCGTCCCGGGAACACAGCGCGTGGGATGATCTCCAGGAATACAAGGTTCTGGCTCCCTGACACCCACAGATAGGGGATGAGACATTCAAGGGCAGGCAGTTACTGGAACTCTGTTTCAGCCACAGTTTAAGCTGGCCTAGTTCTAAAATGGTTCCTGTGTGGCTAACAGTTTAGCCGTCTGTAACAGAGGGAGGTGGCTCTCCATTAATACGGATTCTGATTCAGGAGGCGCAACTGGGGTCTCAGAATGGGGTCTCAACTGGGGTCTGCATTGGTAGCAAACTCCCAGGTGAGGCACACAATGTCTGTTAAGGCCACTTGGTGTGCAGCTGTCCGTCTGGCCCTCTCAGAGAGGCCTGCACTGTCCTGCACAGGCAGCGAGGAGACTTGGGGGTCCGGGATTCCTGAGAACGAAGCAGCCTGAGTCACTGTCTCCACATCCCCCGCTTCCTGATTCCTTCTGATCTTTGCAGCCTCTGCTAGAGAGACCTCAGCAAGACCCTTTGGTGGTTTCAGGTCAGGTATCAGTGGGAGGGCATCAGAAGACGCCTGCCCGATCCTATCGGACCAGGCGGATAATTCCAAAGGGCCACAGATCAAGGAGCCATCTGCCTCCGTGTTCACTGGAACAATCAAAGCACCACCCTACCTGGGAATTTTTATGGATGGAGGCGGCTTACAGCTCCCCGCAGCGATAACTTCTTCACCTCCCTCTATTTGCCCACCTGAGGTTTCTACCCACTCCCTTTCTTGGTTTACCCTCCCCTTCTGACCAGCTTAAAGCTCGCTCTCCACCACAGAGAAGCGTGGCTTTTCAGGTCCCCCAGTGTGGAGTTCCTCCGGGAGCCCTTGCCCTCTCCGCCCTCTCTGGCATTGGGGATTCTTGCACTCGTTGCTGGAGTCCGTGACTCTCACCACGGGAGGCACAGAATAAACGTCTCCTTTTCCTTCTCTCTGGCCTGGCCTCCGTTCATCTTTGCAGCAAACTTCCTAGGTGGTGCGAGCTGACTTACCAGGAGGCACTTTCTGCTGAGTCAACATGCTGTCCAGAGCTGATGGGCAGCATTTACAAAGAAGGAGCATGTAGACACTGGCAAGCTGGCGCCCCTGACAGGAGCAGGATTGACCAGGACCCCCAAGCCCTCGTGATTCTGACTCAGTGTCCCAGGGCAGAAGTGGGCTCCTGGCGGGAGAAGCACATCCCCGAGTCTTCCTCAGTGCTTCTGAGGAAACTCGAACCTACGAATCTTTCGGTTAGCAGCCACCTGTTAGCTGTTGTCCCCACCCAGAGACTTGCACCAGCCCCTGCTGGGTGCCAAACCCTACTGGGTGCTTTCCCTGCATATGTGTGCATATGTGCATATGCCTCTGAGCTGAAGACTGTTTTACAGAGGGGGAAACGAGACCCCCAGGACCCTGATTACCCCAGGTCACACGATTGAGTGTGGTTAAGGAAGCAAACCCCAGGGCATACCCAGGGTCATGGCCTGCCTCTCCAAGGTGATTCAGTAAGGAAGCACAAAGAAGAATCGGTGCATTTGAATCATGGTGCAGGTCAAGAATACCAAAAGAACCTCAGACTGCAGAGAGAACACACAGGAGATAGACAGCCAAGAATGCTCCGTAGGGGTTCAAGGAGAGGGTACTTGGAAATGAAGATGGCAACATGTGTACAAATATGCTTGATACAAATGATGCCTTGAATGTCATTAGAACTGTAAGAGCCTCCCAATAAAATCATTGAAAAGAAAAAAAAGTGCTCCGTGGAGGCCAGGAAGGCATGTTGTCATCTCACATGCAGCGCACTTGCTGTCAGGAGAACTCAGCCCCTGGAGAAGGGCAGCACACTTGGGGGCGGGGTGAGACACAGGGAGCCCCCCTCCCCCATGAGTTGGACCTCACTGGATGGCACCTGGCAGGGAGGTGAGGTCGGACCTGTGCTGGTTAAGGGACAGAGGGGAAGGGGTGCCGTCTGCATACCCACCTCCCACCCCACCCCACTCCCACAGCATCTCCTATGGCTCCTCCAGAGATGCTTGGGCTTCCATAAGCCACAGCTGCAAACTCAGGGCCCCGCTCTGGCTCCCAGGATCTGCACACAGGCCAGCTCGGAGGGACGTGCTCTGGTCCACCCTTCCCCTGAGGGCAGTAACCCAGGGCAGGTGTTGGTGATATCTTCCTGTGCCTGGGAGGCTGAGTGAGGGTGGGCAGAAAGGGGCCACAAATGTACTCAACGACTAGCCAGAGTCCCACCCAGCCACCAGTGTGCGGAAGAAAGGCCTGGTGATCTGCTGGTCTAGTAGACCGGCCTCCGTGAGGGTGAGCCCGTTCCTGCCTTGCTTTGGGCCAGACCCAGTGTGTGGCCGCTGTTGCGGGCTCAGAAACGGGGCCCCGGGCCTCTTGGCCCTCGTCCCCAACCCAGTGCCTGGCACCGTTCAACCCAGTGTGGAACGGGCTCGAACCCGGAGGAAGCCCTGCGTGGACCTTGGAGAAGGGCCTGGTGCTCGATACAGTCAGCAGAAACCCTCCCCCCACCCCCAGCGAAGTGCGCTGGCTCCGTGGCTGTGGGGAGGATGTCGCGGGGCCCGCCCGCGTTCCCTTCTGTCGCACGTGGGGGTCCTTGCGAGTCAAAACCGACCCCATGGCGCTGAGAAGGACCCGCGACGCGAGGAGACGCCGTTCCCCCGGGAGCCGGCAGAGGGCAGGCGCGCGAGCAGCCCCCGCGCCGGCGGCGCTGCGGAGAAGGCGGGGCTGGGCGGGGGCGGGGGCGTGGCCTGCGAGCGAGCGCAGCCAGGTGCGGAGGCGGGCCGGGGCCGGGGCCGGGGCCAGGCGGGGGATGCGAGCGAGCGAGCGGGGGCGCTTGCAGGCATCTGAGCACCCCAGCCCCCGTGATGTCAGCTCCTGCCTGAGCTCGAGCCCCTCCCTGTTGCTCCACCTCCCACCTCCCTCCCTCCAGAGGTCACCTGGAGGATTCAGGTGACACAGGGCCACGCCCCCTCTCTCTAATGCCGATTTTTGTGCTTTCTCCCCTGCTGTGGGGTTTGGGACCCTTGGGTTAGAGCTGTAGTCCCCATGCTGACCGGGGATGGGGGTGGGGTCCCTCCTATTGGATGGCAATGCGGCAGTGACCTGTGCTGGAAGACCCGTGGGACCTGGGCTGGGGTCTGCACCCCTTCTCCCCTCCCCCACCCCCGCTGGAGCAGAGGGGAGAACACCACGCCTCCCCTCCGAGCATTTTCAGGGAAGAGGTTTTGCATACGTGCTCCCACCAGACTGTACGGTTGCTGGAGCCCCAAGCAGGGTCCCTGGGGGTTTGCCCCACCCCCTTGGAGTTCCTTGCTCCTTTGGACTGTCCTCTGACAAGGCCCTGGGGGACCCTTAACCTTGGTTGTCCTCTAACCTTTCTTGGGACTGGGAGTAGGGAGGCTGTGTACATTTTGGCTAACTGTGAGGGTCTATTCGGGGTTCCCAGGTGATATAAGTAGCTTGTGCCCTCAGCTGATCGCAGAAAGGTTGTATATTTGGTTCTACCCAGAAGTGCTTTGGAAGAAAGACCCTGACAACCTATCCCCCCTCCCAGCCCAAATCAACTATTGGAACCCCCACAGAACACTGGGGTGGGGGGAGGAGAATGGCACGGCACCTCACGTCAGTTTGTTCAGTAGGAACTGGTGGGTCAAACTGTGCAAGGGGGGTGGGGTGGGGAGAGGACTGGACTGAGGGGGGTCTGAGAAGCCTCCTCAGAGGAGCAGGAAGCCGGGGCTTGGGCCCTTGGGTACCCCCACCCACCCTCACCGCCTCATGTCCAAGGTCAACTGCAGGGCTGGAGCAAGGAGCCTCACAGAGATCTCTCACACATAACCGCCCTGCCGTCACCTTGCAGGCCAGCCGGACCCACAGCTGGGTTTTCTTTTCCAACCATTTTATGAGGATACAGGACCACTCAATAATACGGTCTCATCCCAGAGGATCATCTCATTCCTCCTGGTCCTTCTTGATATCCGCTCCCCACTCACCCCAACTTCCCCTGCCGTCCCCCGCCCCCCACCCCAGGCATCCTTAATCTATATCATTGTCTATAGATTCTCTCAGATACTACAAGACACAGCTGAGGCTGTAACTCTTGGCACGTGGAGTGGAAAGCCCTGAGCAGCTGGTGGTTTTGAACTGCTGACCTTACAGTTAGCTGGAGGGGCCTGAGTTCCAGGGAACTGAGGGTGAGTGACAGCCATGGTCGGACAGCGAAACCGGGCCCAGAACCAGGGTGAGAGCCAAGCTCTCGCCTGCCCCTCCCAACGCTGCTCCAGGAAAGGGGTTTCGGGGCGGGCCCCAGGAACAGGCCGATGTCACACAGAATGTCCTCTCGGTCCCCAGTCTGACTCCGGGCCTTCTTCCTGTGAGGCCACCTCCTGGCACAGCACCCTCCTTGTCGGGACTTGCCCTCTTTTGGTGACCCAGATATTCCGGCACCTCCAGGGCAGGGCCACGGGTACTTTCTCAGAGCCCCGCCCCGATTGGGGCGGAGCCCCGGTGCCCACTCCGAGAGGGAGTCATCTGTTCACCTGTGGCAGGGAGGTGGGGGAGCTCCGTGGTGTTCTGAAGAAGCATGAGTCGGTGTTCCAGGACAGGGAGGCGGGCTGTGCTCACAGATGCAGACAGGCACACCTGCTCTGAGAGCCTGGGCGAGCGAGCGAGGGCTTCCCCAGCCTTCCTGGCCCCATTCCTCAGTCTTTCTTCCTGTCTCCTCAGGGCAGCTCAGTCCGCTGGGTCAAGGGAGGGTTAATGCAAAGAGGAGGATGACCCAGTGTCTTCAACAATGGGTGACGGTGGCCCAGGGCCAGGCAGGGTTCCCCTTCTGTCCAATGGGCCCCTGCCAGGCAGGTCCGCCCCCAAGTCCCCTAATAGCTGCACAAACTAGCCCAGGGAGCACCGTCCAGGGCCTTCGCACCCACTTGCCAGTCCTTGGCTAGCTCCCGGCACTGTCCTTCTCACCTTGCGGGTCCGCCCCTGGTGCGCTCTCCTTAACCCTGGGACCTCAAAGACTCACCCCTCCCCACTCACCTGGCCCTCCCCTCGGGGCTGGTCCCTCCCCACAGGACCTGATGACTTCATTCTTTGGTTCCTGCACAAGTTGTGCTGTGACCTTCCAGGTTGGCAGTTCAAAAAGCAGCTCCTCAGAAGGAAGACTGGCCGATAGCTAGTGACAGTCTGGGAAACCTGCGGGGGATGGGGTGGGTGTCAAGAGCCAGAGTGGACAGGCGGGCAGTCATTAGCCTACGATAATTACAACAGCCGTATGCATCCTCACCCCAAAGCAACCCTGGGTCCAAGCCCCAGGTAGAAGGGTTTTGTCAGGATTTCCCAGCAGGTGTCAACCGACCTTTCAGATGGTTCTGGAACACAGGCACCAAATTACAAGTCTCTGAAGCACGCCCGGGCTCTCAAACATCCCTCAGGAGCCAAGAATCTCTGGTTCCAGACAAGAGAGAGAGGGGTGGGGGTGGGAGCCTGCAAGTCAGGAACCGGTTGTCCTAGCTGCTCCTGCTGCCCCGAGGCTGTTTCTTGACCCAAGACTCCTTACAGCCCTGGCCTGTGCTGCTCTGACTCCTGAGCATGGCCCTGGAGGCAAGAGCCCAGAGGTACTGACCCACAGTGCTCCGAGGCAGAGGCACTGGCCTCCCCAAGCCTCGGGGGTGGCCAAGGTGCAGGGACTGGGCACACCGGGGGCCGAGGCCATCTCCGCCTCGGTGCTTTGCCGTGGCCTCACTCTCCAGCCTGGGTGTTGGCAGAAGAGCAATTCTGGGAAGGTTTGCATTTCTCCATCAAGGACTGGATGAGATGAGGCGTCTGGGCCAGCTGCACCCAGAAGACATGCCCACGGATTGCTTTTGGTCCCTGGCAGGGAGCCTCTGCCAGCCTGCACACCCCCAGCCGACTTTGAAATGTGGCCTCAGATACCCCTGGGAAGCCAGGGAGGGGCGCTGCCGGAAGCGTAGACGTGTGTACTGGCAGGAGGGTCTGCTGGGAGCTGCCTGTGCAGTGGAGTAGAGGGCCTTGAAAAAGACATAGACCCCCCCGTTTTGTGGTGCACGGGGTCGCTCTGGGTCGTATTGGACTCCTTGGCATCTGACAGAGCCCAGAGCTCACCTGTGTGAGATCTCTCTTGGAGAACCAGGTGAAATCTGCATGCCAGGGCCAGATCAGCGATGTGGTCCGAACTTTCAAGAGACCGGACCGGGTGCAATGGGCTCTAGCCTCTCTGCGTCCTTTCTCACAGCTCCGCTGCGTGCAAAGTTGGACCGAGCTCTTCCACAGCCTGGATGCAGTCGGACACAGGCTGCTGAGTCGACAGCCAAGAGCCTGTCTGCTCGCATCTCCCCACTGCTCCTGGAGGCCGAGGGACAGGCTCAGGACTCAGCCCGGCCCAGTGCACAGCTCCCTCCTGAATCTTGGATTATGAGAACAGGGAGAAGGAAACTGAGTGTTTTCTGTCGGGAAGCTTCTCTTTAGCAAACCAACAAGCGTGAAGGCCACCCTGGGCAGCTGGTGCGGCTTCTGCCTGCGGGATGCCCCCTCCCCAAGGCTCAAGCCCATGCCTGCCTGTGCCATTCTCCCTGCGAGGTCTTGACCTCAAGCTTCCATCCTTCTAACACAGATGTGCAGAGCGTGATTTCTGCCATCAGTGTCCTTAAATTGTTTATTTTTTAAAAGTCTGAGCAGTATAATACCTACTCTTCAACGCTTACAAAAAGAAAGGGAGAATCTTCTGCTCCGGGGTGCTGTTTGGAAGCTGGCCTGGGCCAGCCCTCTGGCCTCCGACTCAGCGCCGCTCCTGCAGTGCCCCCTCCACCCCTTCTGACCATCCTGCCCGTCTCCAGCGGTGGGCTCTGTTTGCCAGGAGACTGGCTCCTTGCTCTTCCGAGGGGCCTGTGCCAACCAGCATGGCCGCCCTGGCTCTTTGAATCTAGCAAGCCTCCAGTGCCTGGCCCCGACCTCTTCTCTTCCAGCTGTGCCCTGGCCCCCATTCGGCCACAAGGCGCCGGACCTGGCACAGAGCAGCTCCTCTGGCAATGTTGGGGGGGTGGTTGGCTATGTGGATGGGTGAAGACGCATCTGAGCATGGCATGCTTCCCCTATCTGGCCCACCTGAGGACTTGACCCTGTGCCCTGGGGTTCCAGGGAAAAGCCCCGTGAGGGCCCAGGACCCTCAGTGCTCCATCGACTCAAAGCCCCTTCCCTCCCGGGTGGGTTACTCAATAAGCAAGGTAAGCAGGAGCTTATTTGTGCTTCCTTACTGGTCCAGAGAGCGGGCACAGGGCATGCATGGGGAGGTGGGGGCAGCAAGCAGGCAGCTTACCACATCACGTCTGACAACAGGGCCGGGCTTCACCTGCCTCAGACGCGGCTTACAAGGAGCTGTTGGGGGTGTCAGGGTGAAACGGTGAGCAAAAGCAGGGACACGTGTGTGTGTGTACCCGCACGCGGGCACATGCCCTCAGACCCACTCACAGCCTCGAGCTCACACACACGTAACACAGGTGCAACCAGCTCATGCACACAGCCTTCCCGGGCTCCCAGGGACACAGGAGTGTCCCTGTTCTGGTTATGGTCACTCATTTTCCCTGCTGGGAGCTTCCTGCCATCGTGATGACCGTCCTGGCACACTTAGAAGCCCGGAGAGGTTCTCCAGCTGGAGGGAGTGTCGAGTAGAGGAGAGGGGTGGGTGGATGTATGGATGGGGCAGTGAGGGGGCACCTCTCGGTACAGCGGGGAGTTAGGTTGACTAGGAAGCTATGGACTGAAGTGTTGATTCCCATGGTCCTGTGCTTAGATAATCATGTAAGGGCAAAAGGACGACTGTAGGGAAGGTACGTTCTTCGCGCTGTCAGAGGTTTCGACTGGGTCCGTAACCTCAGACACGGGGATTGGCTAGCATGGTGGGCAGGGAGATGTCTGGTGCAGCGTGCTCTGTGGTGACGATCGTGAAGTCACAGGAAGTATGGGAAGTTACACAGTGTGGACTGAGGACTGGAGTCCTCCTGAGAGAAACTAGGGTGGATGTTCTTTGTCGAGCTCCTGCCTTAGGTTTCTGTACCTCGAGCGGTAGGATCTGAGCCTGGGCCATCGCATGAGGCCATGTGGGAGCCCCAGTGTGACATATCCATGTGAGCTGCCACCCCCCACACTCCCCACAGCCCTGATGCCCTGGAGAAGGTGCCCCAACCAGGCTGCAGGAATTGCA
Organism: Nesogale talazaci; assembly: GCA_004026705.1. Lineage (NCBI taxonomy): Eukaryota > Metazoa > Chordata > Mammalia > Afrosoricida > Tenrecidae > Nesogale > Nesogale talazaci. Next base: position 2,726 of record PVJH01009047.1, on the reverse strand, counting down.
CGGCCCAGATAGAAGAGAAGGTACCAGCAGCATTGAAGGTGTGGGCTCGGCTCCTCCAGGACTGAGACTCAGGGAGGTGGCTATGCCCAGGGCTGGGTGGCACTTACATCATCTCCTGTCAACTTGAGCGAAGGGGTGGAGTCATGCTTGTCCATCCGCTTGCAGCTTGATGACCCCATTTGGGGGCAGCGCAGAGATAAATAACTCCCTGGAGGCCAGGCCCATTCTCTCTGCCTTCCCTTTCCTGATGTGGGCACTCAGAGATCTGGGGAGACACGTGGAGACCCACGCCAGTGCTCAGATGCTTCCATTACCACTGGATCCACAAGACTTCCCACCCGCTGGCCTGTGATTTTCCTGCAGTCAGCATCATCGCATGTGCTGCATGGGTCTAAAAATGAATTTATGGACTAGTATCAGACATATGGGCTAATGTGGACTTGACTTGGACCGAGCTGGAATGTTTTCTCAATGTACAATTACGCTTATATATAAAGCTCTTTCTTATACACATATATGAATATCTATGAATTTGTTTCTCTAGTCAACTGGGACTAGCACAGGCTCCCATAAAAAACCCCAGGGAAGTTCCCTGTACCTGCCTCAGGAAGCAGCAGTTAAGAGTTATTTACACCTCCAGCGGTGGCCGGCCAATCACAGCAACATTACTGAACACACACACACACACACACACACACACACACACACACCCCTGGCCGCGCCAAGACTTCCCAGGCTCTAGGCCGGGTCTGAGAGGTCTCTCTCTGACGAGTTCTGCTTCCCTCTCTGTGTAGCCTCACGTCAACTCGCAGGCACATTCCTGTGGGCTGAGCACAGAGAAAGACGTTCCTAAGTAAATATTTGTTGATAGGAATGAGAGCTGAGGGGGAAGGAGATCCTGTGTGGCCGGAGCAAGAAGTGGAAAGTCCAGGACCTGGCAGAGGGGTCTCTAGCAGTCAGGGGTCCCAGGCAATGTGAAGAAGTCAAGGGGGAGGCTGCTGACTGGGGTCCAAAGGTACTGTGAGGCAACCCCCCCACACACACACACACAATTCCACTGTGGCTGTAACTCGTTGAGACACACTTAGCAGTGAGAAAGGGCTGTGTGTGTGTGTGTGTGTGTGTGAGCTTGCCACATCTCTGTCTCAGGGCAGCTGGAGGGCCACCCACAGCAGGTGGCTGATGTTATCAGCCCGGGTCTTAACATCGCAAGGAAACCAGGTATTGGCCTCTTGGTAGGGAAGGAATCCAGCTGTCTGGTCTGGCTCCTTCCCACCCCAAGGATGTGTCCCTAGGGCCACAGCCCACTAACCTGCTCTCTGGTGCCTCACCCACCTCCGCAGGCCCTTCCTTCAGGCTTCAACAGAGGCCTCACCCTGCGGGGAAACTGCTGTGTTATGTAGGGCAGGGGGAGGGCCGGTGGAGCCTCTGCTCCCTGCTCCCCCCTCCCCTCCACACAGTGACCCTCCCTAGAAAGGGGAGGAAATGAGTAATTTCCAGACAGTTCTGAAGACAGCTAAACGCTAATTGATTCTTCCTGTCTTGGTGTCCCCACAGATGAACTCCCAGGCAACACTCCCCTCCACAAGTCAGGCAGACACCCAGCGGGCAGGGACCTTTCCTGTGGTCCTAAGGGCGCCTCGGTCGTTCTCACTGGGTGGAGAAGCCCCAGTCTCCCGTGAACACGCTTCACTGAAGCATGGGGACAGTCCGGCCTGCTGCACGTCTGCCTTTGCTGGTCGGTCTCAGGACGTCTGCAGGCCACACGCTTCTCCGTTCATGCAGAGGAGCTGTCCCTCTGGTGCACCGATCCTTCCCTGCAGCTTGCCAAGCGCCAACAAGGAGCCAGACTCTGGCCAAGGCGGGCGAAGGGAAAGATGGTTTTGTGCTGGCCTGTGAGGCTGGGGTGGGGGCGGCGGGGCAGTGGGAGAGGGGGTCCTGGGGTGACACAGCGAGGAAGCTCAGGGGACCCTGAGGGACCCTCCTCTCTTGGACACGGAGTGCCTTCCGAGCGAAGACTCTGGAGTGTGGTCCCTTTGTCAAAAACCACCCTTTTATTTCTGTGTAGGGGACACCGAGTTGACATTCACAGTGGTGGGATCACTTGGGAAAGGATAATCAATAATGGTTGTGTTATACACACAAAGTGTGACCATTGGCACTGGACGATGCACAACTAAATTCTTGAATGGGAGAAAGTTTTGTCGTGTTTATGTTTTGCCACGATTTTAAAAAAGTACAGGAATAACAGTGGGTACAAGGAAGAAGAAAATGTGCAGGAGTCGACGGTGGTGATGCTTGGACACGGCTTCTCTGATTTGACGGGGTCATTGGAGGGTGTCATGTGGATAACATGCCAATAGAACTATTGTTTAGTTTTTTAAGTTGCTGTCTTCTAGGGTCTACTGGCACAGTGGTTACACCCTGGGCTGCACTCCTCACAGTCCGCAGTTCAAAGCCACGAGCTGCGCCTCGGGAGAAGGACGGGGCTTCTACTCCCTTCAAGAGTGACGGTGGTCTGCCCTGTGCGCTGGGCGGGCTGTGCGTCCGCCTCGCCTTGATGGCAGGGAGTGTGGCCTGTGCGTTGTCCAGAAGTGTCCATCCACCTCTCTGGACTCACGCAGGCCCCACGGGTATTTATTCCTGTCCTCTTGAAAAGCAGACGCTCCAGAAATCAGTGGGCTGGCTGTGACCACACACCCGCGAGTGGGAGAGCAGACATTCAA